>PVLA01009251.1:0-54284 GCA_004027455.1 Hydrochoerus hydrochaeris | reverse complement strand
TATAAATGAGGCATATAGAATTCCAGCCAGCTACAACCCAAACAGATCTACACCCAGACATATAATAATCAGGATCCCAGAAATCCATCACAAGAACAGAATATTAAAAGTGGTCAGAGAAAAGAAACAGATTACCTATAAAGGAAAACTCATCAAAATCACAGTGGACTTCTCAGTGCAAACCATCAAATCACAAAGAGCTTGGAGTGAAATATTCCAAGCCCTGAAAGAAAATAACCTCCAACCCAGAATGATGTACCCTGCAAAACTGTCTCTCAAAATTAATGGAGAAACAAGATACTTCCACGACAAAGAGGAACTGGGGGAGTTTGTAACCACCAATCCAACCCTGCAAAGAACACTGAAGGACATTCTAGAGAGAGAGAAGAAAACCACCAGGGTTCCAGGAACAATGGCAGAAAGGCCTCAAAGAAAGGGGCAGACAGTGGAATCAAGGAGAAAAGTAAACAAACAACAACAGAAAAATAGCATGGCAGAGATAAAACAGAGAAGATTGGTTATATCACTGTTTTATCTTGACTAATTTTATTTGAATCTGGTATGCTTGAGAGTGTTGAGTCTGAGAGTAGGGGCAACTACTCTGAAGATGACAGGATACAATAGGATACCCATTCTGGTTTGATTGTTATTGCCTTTGAAGTCCTATAATGTCTCCAATGTTTAGATTTTATTAATAATGTAAAGCAATGCTAAGTTTATATTATATTTGACGATGTAGACAGTTTTATTGAAAATAACTAGAGACATCATAGTGACTGCCGTAGATCACCTAATGTTGTGTTTTTGTATGTTCTTTTCATCTCATGTTTCTGTAGGAATTTGTATTGCTGACTTGTTTTGATTTGTTTCTCCTTCTAATACAGAAAGGCTAGGTATATGTGTAGAGACTTATACATGTGTAGAACTTCTAAGTAGTTTACGAGAATGGATTATAGTTATTGGAAAGGAAAAGAGAATATTCTAAAGGATATAACTGCATGTATGTTTGAGTGTGTGGAATTAATAACCATGTTGCTAAAGTTTTAGTTGGATGGATGAGCAAAACTGACTGCAATCTCACTGTTTGGATGCCCACTTTGTGGACTGTAGTTTTGTAACTTGAACAACTGCATCTAAGAGGAAAGTATATAATTATTAACTAGTGATTTTTACTGGTTACTATTTTTGTTTTTTGTTTTGTTTTGTTTGAGATTTTGTATTGTTTCTACCCTCTTTCTGTTTCAAAATTTTTTCTTTAAATAAAACAATTAAAAAAAAAGCAAGAGGAGGAAAAGAAACTGCTCTAAAAGAGATAACTGTATGTATACTTAAGTGTGTAGGATTGATAACCATGTTACTAAGTTTTTGTTGGATCGGTGAACAGAACT
This sequence comes from Hydrochoerus hydrochaeris, assembly GCA_004027455.1. Taxonomy (NCBI): domain Eukaryota; kingdom Metazoa; phylum Chordata; class Mammalia; order Rodentia; family Hydrochaeridae; genus Hydrochoerus; species Hydrochoerus hydrochaeris. The sequence continues at coordinate 52,896 of PVLA01009251.1, read as the reverse complement.
GTTTGCAGCCTTACTGTTTGAATGTCCACTTTGTATGATTTAATTTTGTAACCAGAATAACTATATCCAAGAAGACAATATGTAATGTATCAAATAGTGATTTCTTACTGTTTATTTTTTTTGAAATTCTGTATTGTTTCTACCATTTTTTCTGTTTTGCTTCCCCCCTCTTTAAATAAAATTTTAAAAAAAACCATGAGGTGACAGAAATAGACAGTTGTGGCCTAAGGACATGGATCAGAATAGATAATGACTGCTAATGGGGATAGGTGTTTTATTGCAGTGGGAGTAATAATCTCAAATTATATTATATTGTGGTGATGGCTGCATCTTTGAATTTGTTAAAAATCATTAAATTAAAAAATGTGTAAATTTCATTGAAAAAAATTATCAAAATCTATATAAAGCTATTTTTTAAATGAGACTTGAAAGAGATATCTAATAAAATTTTTAATCATATTTGGGGAGAATTAAAAAATAGATTAGATATTTTTGTAACATGCATGTTGACCTAGAGAGCTGTTATGATTGTATGGCATTTTTCTTTAAAAAGTGTAAGTTCTGTATGATCAAAAATCAGGAATGTAAATAAGAAAGAATCAAAAGAAAATTGTTTATAATTTGAAATAAACACATGGTTTGTTTTCTAATGCACACATTAGATTTTTTTATTATGATTAGGTGTGACCAAAAACTACATTGAATATTAAAAATTTTTAAAATGTAATACAGATTGGCGCACAGAAGGTAAAGAAAACAAAGGACACATCAGAGAGCAAAACCAGTCTGGGAAGCAGTGCCATGAGCAGACCCCCGCTGGGCTAAAACAACTGGATCCCAGCGTCTCCCCGTCAGTCAGCACCATTCACAGAATGAGGGTAGAGAGAAAGAAGGACACATCCGTGAGCAAATCCAGTCTGGGAAGCAGCACCATCTGCAGAGCTCCCCCAGACTGGAACAGCCAGACCCCAGTCACTGCCAGGGCATGGGCTGGCAAACAAGATGTACCATGGCATAGCCCCCCACCCCATGCCATAAGAGAAGGCAGTGATTATAGCTATGAAAGTGAAATGCAGTTGGATGCCTGTGGTGCTTTGGTGTTTCACTAACATTGCAGGTCTAAGGCCCAGTGGTCTGATCATAGGTTCAGAGGATAGTGGGCCTCAGAGTGGCGTTTGGGGGGTGGATCTCCTTCTAAGGGTTGCAGCCACTGTTGATTCCCTATGGTCTTCTTTCAGAAGTTCTATATCATTTCCATTATTTTGTTGGGTTGAGTTTTATTCTCTATTGTTTTGATTATGTCAAATCCGATGGCAGGAGGAGATATTTCAAGGATAGCAAGATATATTATGGTAGCAATTTTGGATTTACTACCGGCTTGTTTTGAAGTCCTTTATTGCATTCATTGTTTGTTTTTATTATTTCTATGCTATTCTGTTCTATTTGATTTTTACTATGTCCAAAGTTATCTGCAACCTTTTTGAAGACATCAAAAGGCATTATGGTAACTACCGTTGATTTCATAATGCTTTGAAGTCCTGTATTTCTTACACTGGTTTGTTTTGATTGGTTTTATTGTTTTATCCCCTTTAGAATAAAAAAATTTAAATAAAAATGTAATACAACAAAAGCCACATTACCATTACCCACCCCCCAACACCCCTTTTTGCTTCCAATACACATTCTTCCCACCTTCTGAGGCTTCTGTTATGAGTGCTTTTAATTATCTGTGATGGCTGCCTGAATATTCTGAATCCAGGTAAAACATGTACCTTTCTTGGTCATTTTGACTTTGAGGAAGAGTCTGAAGTCCCATGGTAGCAGATATGATAAATACAAGGTGAATGAAGACACACTTTAATGTTTTATGAGCCTATCTATGCATTGGATGGCACTTGGCAGCAAAGTTTGCCATATGCTGGATCACACTGTATAAAAACACTCAAGAAAGAGAACTTCCAGAACTCCTTCACAAAGGAGCAAGAAAGATAATATAACTGTGTTCTAGCAAGGAGAAATATCTTGAGTGAGATTAATGAAAATGTGTTTTTAATTGAAATATATATATTTTAAAGTTAAACATTCTTTGCATATTTAGGTCACCCTTGTGTATTAATGATAATAAAAAAACTTTGAATGCATGCAAATTTAAAGAACATAAATACATATAAGAATATCAACCACTATTGGCATTAATATCTATTTTCTATGGTGATCAATTATCAAATTTTACATAAAGTGTCAAGTAAATATCTTACATACAACAATAATCTAAAAATACAAACATATCATGAAAATAATTTCTTTTACAGAATTTGGCAATATAAATCATTAATCATTGTTAAACACGAACTCTCTTTGCTTATAATATTTACAGAATTTATGTCACAACATTGGACAGAATTTTCTCAGACTTCTAAAAATAACTGTAAGTTAACTGTAAGGACTTATTTAAATGAAATCATCAATAATTTTTTAAATGTATATTGGCCTATATTTTTATTGGCTTCTATCATGAAGCCCTTTACCATCCTTTGATGCATACATTGAAACTAGATATTAGTTTTAATAGCCTTTAAATAGAAATTGTCTTAGTTACTTTTCTCTTGTCATTGAAATAAAATACTCAACACCCTAAGTTAAAGGGAGAAAGGCTTATTTAGCTCACATTTTGTAACAGTTTCAGTGTATAATCAGCTAGGTCCAAGGCAAGTTAGCTTGGCAAAGGAGATCAGTTCATGGAGGGAAAAATGTAGAGAAGCAACAAGGGAGAAAGGAAAAACAAGACTTTTTCTGACCCTTATATTATATGTAGGCTACCTGCCCTAAAGTGGGTGTAGCACTCACAACCTTAATCCTAGCCAGAACTATGGCAAAGCAATCAGTGAAGTGATTTACTAACCACACACCCTAAATCCCAGTATCAGGTACTCTAAATTCAGCCATCTCTGAAAAAGCCTTATGATCACATGAGACTTTGGGGGGACAATCAGACAAAAAGTATAACATTCCCTCCCTGACACTCCAAAGACTCATGTACATCCCTTTATGTAAAAGACACATAGTCCATCTCCAAAAGTTGCCAAAGTCCTAACAGTTTTGGTATTGCTGATAAATCTGAGTCCCAAGTGTCCTCTAAAATTCAAGGCAGACTCTTAGGTGTGAGCCCCTGAACAAATGAAAAGAAAGTTAAACACTTCCAACATTCAATGGCACAAGATAGACATTTCCTTTCCAAAAGTTACACATAGGGGAATACAAAGGAATGAGATCAAAGCAAGTCAAAAATCCAGCAAGACAAACTTGTAGTCTTGTAGTTCCACATGCAGCATTCAAGGCCATCTGTGACAAAATATGAATTACAAAGAGCTTGGGTGGCCACACCCCTAAGGCACTTCCTGTATTTTTAGCTCCCATGACTTCTCTCCTGCTCCCACTCTGCTCTCTCATTGCAAGTTTCCTCAGATGATTCATGCTCCCGGCTTCCCCAAGCTTCTGGGGTATCCACTGTACCTTTTGGTTTCAAACTCACCACTTCACACACTCCCCAATCAGGGGCACACTGCCTGGCTTCCCAGGCCTGCTTCTAAAATCTAAGTGGAAGCCTCCTTGACCCCACAATTTTCCATTCTACAAGCACCAAAAACCAGTGCCACATGGATGATGCCAAGATTGGCCACCAGCTCAAGCAGTATCCAGGCTTCACTCTCTCTTGGCTGTAGAGTTTGAGTACCTGGATCAGGTTTTCTTTGTTCTGGAGAATAAATTTTCTAGGCTGCAACTCTTCTGTAACATAGTGTTCTATATCTTTTTTTCTCATAGCAAAATCACTTTTGCAATTTTGAGTTTGCAAAGGGTGGAGTCCTGCTGTTTCTTGTGATGCCATGAACCCATCTTTTCCATTTTACTGTCTCTTCTCAGCAATCAAGACCTCCTCTGGTCTATTTTTGTAGTCCATAGCTTTACTGGAGTTTAATTTCTGGTCAAATTCAAGTTTTAAATCATTCTGTTGTGCTCTTTGCTCTTGATTCTCAACCTAAATCTAGCTAAAAGTCGCCAAAAGTAGCCATGTCACCACCTCAACATTTGACCGCTTTGAAATATTTTTCTGCCAGATTCATTAGTCCACCATCCTTAATCTTAGTCTCAGGCAAAGTCTCCAGCAAAATGCCAACTAACTTTCTGCCAGGTCATAACACATATTGTCTGGATTCCAACAATGAATTCAGTCCTTCTTCCCTGCATAAACTTCCCTAACTTGCTCTTTACAGGCAGGATTTCTATCAATCAACTGTTTTTTTGAGCTCTGACCATATTCTCCCACACAGTACAGCATAAGGCATTCCAGTACTATGTTCTCAGCTCCAAACCTTTTCAAACTCTTCTGAGAAGCTATTCCCAAAGGTTCTTGAACCATATGGTCAGGTATAGTCATAGCAATGACCTCATTTCTATGGTACCAAATTCTATCTTAGTTACATTTCTCTTGTTGCTAAGATGAAATACCCACTTTTACAAAGTAGCTAAAGTTAAAGGGGGAAAAGCTTATTTACCTCACAGTTTGTAGATGTTTTAGTCCATGATCAGTTTGGTCTAAGGCAGTGGCTTGACAGAGGAGGATAAAATGTAGTAGAGAAACAAGGGAAGGTTAAAACAAGATTTTTCTGCCCCTTATATTATAGGCAAGCTACCCATATCCTAGCATAGGTGTAGTAATCACAGCCTTACTCTTTTTTTTTTTTAATTTTATTTAAAGAGAAAAAAAAGCAAAACAGAAAAAAGGGTAGAAACAATACAGAATTTCAGAAAAAATATAAACAGTAAGAGATCACTAGTTGGGCCGGGGATTTAGCTCACTGGCATAAGCACTTGCCTTGTAAGCACAAGGTCATGAGTTCGATCCCCGGTACCAAAAAAAAAAAAAAAAAAGAAAAGAAAAAAGAAATCACTAGTTGATAAATTACATATTGTCTTCTTAGACATAGTTGTTCAAGTTACAAAATTAAAGCACACAAAGTGGACATTCAAACAGTGAGGCTGCAAACAGTTCTGTTCAATGATCCAATAAAAACTTAGCAACATAGTTATCAATCCTACACACTTAAATATAAATGCAGTTATATGATTTAGAGCACTTTCTTTTCCCCCTTTTGCTTTTTAAGTCCATTATCTGTTTAGTTATATCCTGTTTCAGGTTGCTCAGTACCTTACGACTTGTTTTGTTGTTGTTATTTACTTTTTAATCTGAAATTATTATTCTGTTGCTTTGTTTTTGAGTTTCTCCTCATCCATGCCCCATGGATCAGCTTTGGTGTAGTAGGGAAGTTTTTGGAAGCATTTTGTTACTTTTTTATCTACTTTTTTTTTTTGAAAGTAGCAAAATACAGCAGAACAAGACAGAACAAACCCATGGGACTGCAGTGCAATAAAACTACCACAGAACCTCAGAGCAGGTCACCAGGACACCTGCAATAGGCACAATACTACATCCCATTCTGTACACATTAGCTGTTTTCTTTCAGTCAGGTAGAGCAAAATGGAAAGAAATACTGAAGTTTTAAAAACAGAATATTGAATAGAGCAGTACCATGAATCAGAAGTGAGCAAAACAGTGATAAAAATATTTGCCTTCAAAGAGATGGTAGAAGGAAATCCCCCTTACTTGCCACACTGCATACGTTCATCCTCCCAAGAGATACTCAGACCTCCGGGTCCCACTTGCTAATGAGGGGTATGGGGTGGATCGATGTCTGATTCTTAGCCCACGCACCAGCAGGCCCCAGCTGCTTACCAGGGCAGTGAGCTGACACAGTCTTATTCTTAGACAGAACTGTGCCAAACCAATTAGTGGACTGATTTACTAATCACACACCTTCAATTCTGCCATTATACACTCTAGATTCAGTCACCTCTGAAAAAGTTCCATGACCTTCAAGGCTTTGGGGAGACATCTAGACACAAACTATAACAGAATTTAAAAATTTTAAACAGATTTTGTGTAATCTAATCATGCTATTAACAATTTCAGAAAAGTCAGAGCATAAAATTTGCCTTACAACAGACTTAAATTCTGATTCTAAATCCTGTATCAGCTCTAACTTGATTTGCTTTATATTACCTAATTGAAGGCAGGCACTTATGCCACTGAGCTAAATCCCCAGCCCAAGCACAGGGTGAGTTTTTCATGCTGTGTTTTTGTTTTGTTTTGTTTTTCAGCACCTGGAATGGAACTCACAACTCAGGTTCACCAGGGTGGGACCTTAACCAACTGAGCTGAAGCCCAAAGCACTACCTAATTGAAAATTGGATTAAATTTATAAGATTAAAAGCATAATCTTGTCTTTTTCCTATGTTAACACTTAATGAGTAATTATTTCATAGGTACTAAATTTATCTATCTGATTTGTGAGATAACAGGTATATGTTTTAAAATACAGCTTATTTTTTAGTTACCAGTTTGATAATTTTGTCTCCTTCAACACATATTTTTGGAGATAAATATTTGGAAATGAAAAGTTAAAAAGAAAGTGATAAAGTTAACAGAAGAGAATAAAAAAGACAATGTAAAATAGGCAAAAATGGATAGGAAAAGAAAACTCAGCACCAAGAATCTATTTTTAGTAACACTTTCTGTATGAGAACCTACTTTGCTTTAAAATACCGCATATGAACCAGGCCATGGTGATATGAGCTTTCATTTACATACTAAAACTGCCTAATGTGCATATAAGTCATGCCCAGTACAATTCCATTTCTTAAATGAGCTCATATGGAAAAAAACTGCTAGAAAGAAATAGCATATTGACTTTCCTGTCACGGTAATTAAAATAATTTTCATTTCAAACTCAGCAAGTCTTTCTAGAATACAAAAAGAGAATTATCCCCTGATATTAAGCATGTTTTGAATAGGAATGAAATGAACAGTTTCAGGGCAAAGTTTGCAATAATTCAAAACTTCCCAGTTAGTTAAACACACCTCAATGATGTATCAAGACATATTTATTATGTTTTATCAAAAGGTTAAAGAGTTTCTTAAATTTCTTAACCTATCAAAAGGTTAAAGAATTTCTTAAGTTTGAATTTGAATATGAGTTAACATTTTAATGAATTATTTTTGTGAATGAAGGATCATATTAAATTAAATATATTAGCTATCAAGAAACACAATATACACTAGGAAGAATCTTTCTTATATATGGTCTGTCAAGAGGTTACAAAGGTAGATAATATGTACATGGATGTATTAGGTTATACACTCTGGGATATTTGAATTGTACCACCAAGAGAAGCTAGCCCTTTGAAAAGGCAAAATGAATGTCACTTTGTTTCTTTATTTCTGATTGGTGGAGTAAACTCTTGCATTATTCATTCAACATCTTTTAGAGAATTCCATTTTGAAGTGTTATTAGAGCTTATAATAATTATGTGCATAGATGGAGTATCAAAGGTGATTGAAAAGTATGGTGAATGGTTACTTTCTTTAATGTGTTTTAGTAAAAGACATATTCTCATTACTCTCCTCAGAATATTCCTCCTTGCTATGAACACATATATCTCATTGTTCCCTTACTTTCTAGAGAAGTTCTGGAATCCCCCTCTCATGAGTTATCTTTATAATGCACAATCAAAAATACACTGAGAGTTTTCCAATGGAAAAGTAGGCTGATAAAAATATTATGACCTATCCTCACCCACAGTGTTGACCTAATGTGGTGCTCTGCTACGTCTGATTCTTCCCCAAAGTAAAAATGATGATAAACTATAAACATTTAGAGTTTCAAGACATCAAGGCAGCCACAGCAGCACAACTATAGCTACTCATGAAGAAGGACTTCCAGAACTGCTTGAGAAAGTGGTAAGAATGAAAGGATAGAGTGTCTGAAGCAAGAGGGAGCATTTACAGGGAAAGGTTAGTGGCAATGTGTCTCTTTTTTTTTGTAAGCAATGTGTCTCTTACTGTAATAATTTCTTAAAAATTTAAACATATATCACATTTTTCCATCATATTTCATACATGCTGTATGTACATCACACAGACTTAGAAATTTGAAATCACTTTCCTTAAATTTATTTAAAAGGGTAACAGAAAGGCCTATACCGGTATACTTTAGTTGCTCAGTTGCCCAGGCAATAGTTCCTGTTTCAGACCTGTTGCTTCTGTCTCTTAGAAATGGCTGGTCACTGTGATGCATATTGTATGAATCAATGCCCAACTCACAAGCCATTCTTCCTCTGTACTTCCTGCTTATCTATATAAGCCCTAGACCACCAGAGATCAGCGTCTGATATTCTGGTAATGGTCTCAATTAATGCCCTTCGACATAAATAAATCTGCCTTCAAATCCTCAGTGTTGTTTCAGTACTTCTGCTTGTTTTTGCAAAAGGATATTAACATTGATATTCACAGACAACTAGTGACTAGGTTTTCAAAACTAAATTTAAAAGTAAATTGTATATGCAGAAATCAGATGGGTAATATCTTTCTTCAGCTTGATTGGAAAGTGGGGAAGAGAGAAAATGTGCAGAGAATTCTTTCTAAAAATACTGAATCTGAATAGTAAGAAAACAGCTTGACAGTAACTGAAAGGTACAGAATCAAGATTTGCATATTTTGTCATTTTTTTATATGTTTTGGTATCTGGCTTATACCTGGATACTCTGCACCTAACATCATGCACTCATATGCAGGGCTTTTAGGAGGTTACTAGACCACGCATGTGTCAAACTGAATCACAGGTGTCTACTGCTTTGTCCCCTGATGGGTTTATAGCTGGTGTGACCTTTGGGTGGGAGAGCCTGGTGGGAAGAGATGGATCACTGGGGATTTAGCCCAGCGGCACAAGCGTCTGCCTTGCAAGCAAATGGTAATGAGTTCAATCCCCGGTTAAAAAAAAAAAAGTCACTGTGAGTGTGGGCTAAGGGTATGTATCCTTTCCCCTCCCTCAGCTGCTGCTTCCGTCCTGCCCTGCCCTGCCCTGACCTCCCCACTGCCATGACCTTCTGCCACGCTGCCCTGCCCTAACCTCTACAAACTGTGAGCCCAAACAACTCCTTTACCTCGTAGGTGTCAGGTATTTTGTTCCAGCCAGGGATAAGTAACTAATACAGTAATGTTTGTCTGGGTTTTATAGGAACAACGAAAACACTGTTAACTATTGTTGGCAGAAATCTAAAAGAGACAAATTTAAAATACTGGGTAGGAAGAAAGGCTTGCTTAAAGTTCTATGAAAGGAGGTTGGAGACCGCCAGTGGTTGGAGGGAGGGTAGCAGTCTTTCTTTGGGAAGCAAGGACTGTCAGGATTCCAGACTTCAGAGAGGCCACAGTGGGACTTCAAGGCCTTTCCGAAAGATTTCCCCTTTCACTGGGGGTAGAGCACAATGTCCAGCACTGCCTGCAGAACAGTGCGGCTAGAAGTTGTGCGTGGAGAAGCCAAGGGAGTAGAACATGCTTAAAACAGTCATTTGAGACTGGGGGGATGGAACTGAAAGGAAAAGATGAGCTTATCAAGCAGTTTGAGGCAACATTAAATTGGAAGGCATGGAGATTTCTATAGCATTTAGGATTGTTAAAGCACATTTTTCCATATAATCTCCATGACAGCACAGTGAGGGAGACATAGCTGTTGCTCCTTTGTGGATGAGAAAAGTTCCACGAGGTCTAGTGGGACATACCACAGTCACCACGGTACAGTCTTTCTCCACGCAGCAATAGCCATGGGTCCCTGTGCAGTTTCCCGTGTGCTGCGAGCCAAGGGGAAACAGTTCTCACTTCGATTCTGGTCTTTACCCTTAAGGTTTTGTTTCATTTTTAATTGTTAACATTTTAAAATAACATACCTAAGAATTTGTCCTGATGGACATTGTTTTGGTACTCTGACATTAAAGAAAATACTTTGGACTGGAAAGGCATCTTATCCTGAAATAATTTTGAAGAAATAGGTTTCAAATGCATCACAAAATATTGTCTTTAATGTGCTAATGATTGACCTGTCCAATATTTTCAAAACATTTATTCGTGAACAGATTTTTAAAATTAAACATCTTATAGGGCTTATTTTCCAGAACAGAGCAAACTTTGAGAAATGTGACTTAAAATGCTTTTTACTCACTCGTAATCCTTCCATTAAATGATAAGGACAAGTCTTACCATGCTTGACTTACATTTTGAAATAAGAGATTTTAGAAAATCCATATGGATATTGCAAAAACATTTTATTATTTAAAATATTTATTTAAGAATGAACATGTTTTACGTGCTTCAGATTAGAATGCACACATTTCTTCTCCCATTCAAATTCCAGACTTATGCAACTCACCCCATTATTGAAAGAATACTACTCTAATCTCTTTGGTATGGTTTAATGCTCTTTTCTATGTATTCTTTAAAATGTTGTCGAATAGTGTTCCCTTAAAGTTATTATTATCTAGTTAGGCTTTGAACTTGATGTACCATTTTATTCCTCAAATCTACTTTCCTTGTGTAAACAAATAGGAGATATATTTAAAAATCACTAATAGTATTTGCTTGCACTTTTATGGCAATGTCTTATGATTCAAAAATGTAACTTTTATAAAGAAAAGATTTACCTATTTTTCAAACTTTGTTTTTTTCCAATAAGGACTTTATTTTTCCACTATAAGCTTTAAAAACAATCAAATATAAATGATCACTCCACAAAGTTTGGATTTGTAGAGGAGCCTTGACAGTAAGGACTCTACATCAGTTTCCCCCAAAGGAAGTTGGAAATCAAAATGAAGGTTGTTTAATATTTTAATACTCTTTACCATGTGCTCACCAATAAAAATGTATTGCTAAATTAACACAATTGGAGACCATTTCAGATTGCTTCTTTAAAAAATCAGTGATAATTAAACCACCAGGGATTTCTCAGTGGATACTTATGTGCTATTTTCATCTAAAATAGAATTTCTAATTTAGATGAGTAGAGAACAGATTAAAGCACAAAACTCAGGCAACTGCCAGATGATGAGCTAAAGTGAGACAACAAAGGTCAGAACAGGCGACAGAAAGTTGTCTAAGACATACTGATGTGCAGCTTCAATTGGTATAGCATAAGCAAGAGTCGTACCACGACAAAACTGTTAAACAGTCGTAAATGGCCTACCACACTAGTGGTGGCAAACCAGTGGCATGTGTGATTTTTGTTTTCCTTTTAAGATAAAAGCTGTTAACATATGAGTTGTTTTAATAAACTGAGACTCAGTATTCTAGTTTAATTGCATTGTTGGCACTGTGATAAACAAATGGGTTTGGGGTTATAGTTTGGGCTCTTCTCTCTAAAAGGTTCCCCATCACTGCCTGAGGCTGTCTTCATCTACCTCTGGGCTACCACACACACATGCAAAATACCTGTGCACACATGATACATATAAACATACTCTAGTCACCTTTACTGTATACAATCAGGTGATTTTTACCCACAATATAAAATTATACAAATGTAACAGATGATAAAATACACATATTAGCATTTTGAATAAATTAACACAAGTACTGAAGAAGTTGTACTTGACAAATATTTCAGAATAACCTACAAATTTTCATGGAAAATACAATATTAGAGTCACACTGAAAATATATGCTTTGGTTATAATGACCTGGGTTATGAAAAGCATTTAGAGCAGTGAGGAAGCTGCTTTAGAAAATAAATGTTCAGGGTTCACTTATACAATGTGTGCCTGGCATGGGTGAGGCCCTATGTTTTAACACCAGGAAAAAAAAATGAAACAAAACAAAACTGGGAAGCTCAGAGATTGGTCATTTATTCACTGGGATGAATCCCAACATAAAAGAGGTGAGATTTGAAAACGAGGTGATGAGTAGAAAGTATATAGGAATAAATTTTTGAGCTGAAAAGATAGCTTAGTGATTGATTGAGATTTTTGAAAGTCAAAAATGAAATTGTAGCTAAGTGTGGTGGCACACTCCTATAATCCCAGCATGCAGGAGACTGAGGCAAGAGGATTCCTAGGAATTGGAAGCCAGGTTGGGCTACACAGCAAGTTTCCAGGCCAGTGGGAGCTCTATAGTAAGACCTTGTTTCAAAATTAAAAAATTAAACAAATAAACAAAAACAAATGAAATTGCATCTTATTTTATCTGTAAGAATGACTCATCAATGATGTTTAACAAGTAAACTGAAACAATGAAATCCATGCTTTAAAGAGTTATTTTGGTCACAGGAAGCATACATTGTACTGGGAAAGCACAAGAGAGTAGAAGGTATGGAATTAGAGGAGAATCAAAATAGTAAAAATCAAGGTAAATGAAATTGAGGAGTAACAAGCAGATAAAAAAGACAATAAATAGCAAGATATAAGATTAAGGATGATTTTGAAGAGTAGATATTTAAATGAATGGTTAAAAAATATCTAGAAATGTCAAGAGTAAAAATTATACCAAGGTTTGATTCAAAATAGGTTGAATGAAAATAATGTCAATTTTAATGACATATAAGCATTCATAATTTTTTTTAACTTTGCTGCTGGTAAAAATGGTATGAAGCAAAATAGATAGGCATATTTTGGATTGAAGGTGAAGAGGTAAATAAATTAAATTTAATATGAAAATCCAACCTATTTAGAATTTCTTATAACTTATGATGGAAACTGTGATGGAAATATGGGAAGCCCAAGGCTCATTTGCAAAAACAGATAGCTCATCTCCTGTGAATGAATAAGGTTGTCACAAAGCAGAACCATCAAATATAGGATGCCATTTGCTAAAAGGGTATGTCTTTGTAAGATTCCAGTGGGAAAAAGACTGGAAAATTTAAGTTTTAAAAGTCTGTGAACAGTGCCATAGATTTTAGCTCAGTGGCTTAAGCACCTGCCTGGCAAGTGTAAGGTCATGAGTTCGATCCCTGGTACCAAAAAAAAAAAAAGTCTATGAACAATGTCTCCAACGAAGTACCTTTCATTTTTCAGGAGAGATGTCAGACATTCCTCAGACACATTAAAGTGATGTTAATTCTCGATATTATAGTTTCATTTGTCAAATGAGCATAGCCATGGATTAGTCATTCTTATTGATGAGTGTGATATGAGGAAAATCTCAAAGAGCAGCCATATAAATTGCTGAAGTCAAAGTTATTGAAATGTTTGTTAAAACATCAATACCAACATTAAAGTTTGAAAAGTGAATTCATCTTACTCAGTTATTAAGTCCAAGTGAAATAATTTATAGTTTTTCTTCCAACTTTGAAATAACCAAATAAGTGAGTACATTTAGTAAAGGAATTTTTAATCTCTTTAAAGATCTCATTAGATACATTATAAGGGTGCTATAACAACCACAGTGATTAAAATGGTCCTTCTAAAACATTTGCTTTCAATTGCTTATCTTTAAGTACACCAACATTTTTCATTCAGTGACAGAGTGAACCAAAAAAAAAGCTAGTCTCTTTTTCACTTATCCTTCTAAAGCAAATATTACTCTAAAAAGGAATAGAAGAGGAATTATTGTAATTAGAATGAATATAAGTGGAAAGAATCTACTACAGATTAAAAATGATCAGAACACTATCAATTTATCATGAAGGAGCCACATAAGTACATTGTGAATCGGTCACATCCATAAACCACGCAAACAGAAACCATAAGAAGAGCTGAGAGGCTGGCTTAGAATTTGCTTTATCTTTTAAGGATTTACTAATATTGTATTATAGTCAATTTTTAAAGCAATTTTATTAATAGCATAATATATTATAGACAATTTATAAGGCAGTTTCTGAAAAAAGAAATTAAATCAACTTTGTACAAGTAACAGTGTCAAGGGTCATAGATATGCAGTCTATTCTGTTTGGAGTGTCTAATTAAATAAGCAAATAATTGTAAAACTTACAAAATAAAGATAAACAGCATGACAGAAACAATAATGACACATAAAATTTTAGCACTGCATGGTTACTACAGTCCGGAGTGGGTTTTCCATTTCATACAGCATTATTTAGAGATTACTCAGTGGAGCAGGAATTGTTTCTATTATTGGATGAGAACACTCTGCAAAGCAGAAGCGACATAGAAATCACCGTTTCAGAAACTAATAAAAATGAATTAGATTACAAGTTTGACTAGTAATATTACAACGGTGAAAACACGACAATGATTGATGGAAAAACTAAAATTCAGACTGTTGTCCTGATAAAACACAATGTTAATCTAAAACAAATACTCTTGGTTTAACCTGTGAAGGACTATTCAGAATCTATGCAACTTCGAGGTAGCAAGATGATTGCTGAATCAAATTATTTTCTTTTTGCAGGAAAAGTATCAAAGTATTTTAACATTATAAAATAATCTTGGGGTTTCTAATCACATATAGTATTTCTATATAAAAATATTTTTTGGTATTCACAAAATATCTTGTAGACTTAATTTATTACTTTAAAAGTCATATTATGCTTGCATATGTAAAATATGTTGAGGACATCCTGAGTCCTAATGATAATAGTGAGTATCTGAGAACAGTAGAAATGACCAAGAGAAATTTCAACTTTTTCATATACAGTTCTCAATTGCTTGGATTTTACCTTTGAAATAATACAGTAGTTCTTCAATTTTTGAAAGCCTCTCTTTGCAAACTATTAGTTTTGTTCATGAACTCTGCATTGGGTGACCAATATGACCACAGTCATCTTTCTGCTCTGCTGTGAGGTCGTGGCTTTCTCAAATTGAGGTAACAGTTATAGACACACCTGTGCACACTTGCTGTGAAGCTTTCTGTGTGTTTTTTAAAAGCACATACAGTACTGTAGAGTATTAATCAATCCAGAATGGCACTAAAGAAAGTGCGGAGCAAGAATGGTGGTAAGAAGAAAGTGCAGTGTGACAATGACAAGAATGTACACGGCAATAATGAAGATGACAAGGAAGCAGAGCAAGAATGCTAAGAACATTTTAAAGAAAATAACCATTGCACTGAAGCAGGAAATTGTAGGAAAGCATGAGTATGGTATTCATGTGACTGACCTGGCCTCAGAAAACAAGATGGCTGGGTCGACAATCTTGATTAATTTGAAGAATAAAGGTACCATCAAAGGAGCTGATGCAGCAAAAGTAGGAACAATGTTAAGCAAGCAGAAGACAACCAGCGCTGGCAGACGTGGAAAAACTTAGTGTGGTTGAATGAGAAACAGCTGGGGGTGACAGGATTTGTGAAACTATGATCTGTGAAAAAGCCAGGAGGTTACATAGTGATTAGCTGCAAGGAAACCCCTCTGCAAGTGCAGCAAGTGATGAATCTGAAG
Organism: Hydrochoerus hydrochaeris; assembly: GCA_004027455.1. NCBI lineage: Eukaryota > Metazoa > Chordata > Mammalia > Rodentia > Hydrochaeridae > Hydrochoerus > Hydrochoerus hydrochaeris. The sequence goes on along the minus strand of PVLA01009251.1, from coordinate 37,627 downwards.
CCAATAGTGGATGATTGGATAAATCTCCCAAGACAAATGGCATCCACAGAGTGAGAAGTCATGGTGAGGCTTCCAGATCTGATGAGGCCTCTGCAGAAGCCTACAAGAAAGAATTCACAGAATTCATGCAGGCAGAAGGATATGATGCCCAACAAGTATTCAACCAGGATGAAACAGGGCTCTTCGGGAAGAAGGTCCTGAACAGAGCTTGTGTCATGCAGGAGGAAAAGGCACCACTGGGGACAAGCCCAAGGGGAAAAGATTGCAAATAGAAGCACTGATCTAAAGATTAAGCCACTACTAGTGTACCATTTCCAGGCCCCTGATGCATTTGAGAAACAGATCATGAACAAGGCCAGGCTGCCTGTCACATGAAGAGCCAATGCAAAAACTTGGGTCAGAAGGTAAGTGTTCACAGAACATCTGCACACCCACCATTAGAAATATCCTTCTGACAACCCACTGCCTGAAAGGTGCCTTCTTCTGATGGATGTGCCCCATACACCCTCTAGCCTAGATAGGCTGAGAATGACTGCATAAAGGTCAAGCTCCTCTCCCCAGCATGACACCTCTGCTGCAGCCCATGGACCAGCAAGTGATCTGCAACTTCACGAAGCTGTGCAAGAAGGTGCTCTTTACCATATGTTTTAATGTCACTGAAGAAACATCTTTGACTCTGAAAGGGTTCTGAAGAAACATTTTAACTTCCTCCACGCATCATCCTCACTGATAAAGTCTGGGAAGACATCACATACTGGACCTTAAACTCAGGATGAAGGAATCCGTGGACAGAATGTCTCAGTAAATGTGCCTTTGAAGGGTGTGATGCACAGGTAGCGGAGGAAACTATGTCCATGGGCAAGAGTATGGGTCTGCATGCTGAAGACCATGAAGGGGGGCTGACTACAGAAGAACTTGCTGAACTCCAGAGTGACCAGTAGAAGGTGTGTGCTGAGGAGCATTCCACTGGGGACAAGGAAGAAAGGGAAGAGGCTAGCAGTGATGTGACAAAACCCATTAAGGACAAATGGAATGTGCCAGGATTCCCTTGAGAAGCACTGCTCCAACATAGCTGTAACAGAGTGCTGAATCTGATGAACGACAATGTGGTCTCTCATTTCCAGAGGGTTATGCAGCATAGGAAAAAACAAGCAACACTAGATTATTTGTTTTAATCGAAAATGACCCTTCAGCTAAGAGACAAAGAAGAGAGGAAGCCTCTTAAGGAGATCTGCCCCATGTCTTTATGGTGGGGGATTTTCCTTCCAAACAATGACCTCCTCCCCACCCAGGTTCCTGTCATCCATGCCCAAAGTCACCTCAAGTGAAGTTAGTTTTCTCTCTCTGCATACTATTGTACACTCTACTTTGTTTCATATTTTGTGGTTAAAAGATACATACAGTCAGAATGGATTCACCACATTTACATTGAACCTTATTAGAAAATTTGATTTGGTTCATGACCAACTCAGTTGGGGACAAGAATCATGGAATGAATTAATTTTGAACCAAGGTACTGCTGTAGTAAATAAACCCAAGTGTCCATTGAGTATTTATTGTATGCCAAACTCTGAGTGTGTTCTTATAAAATTAAAATGAATAGAAATTAACCTCCACATTCAACAAGCTATAAACATGATTAGAAATTACTGCAAAATGTAATTACAAATAATCTTATATATGTGGTAATCATGAATAGTGTCACACACAAAAGTCCAGGAGAACAAAAAAGTAGAGACATTAACTCTGAAATTTACCTAAAGTTGATTTTTCCTGTACTCTAAGCAGTAATAGTTCTCTTTAGGTTTTTAAAAAAGGGTGAATACTCTTAGGTAAATTACTTTGAAATTAACTCTGAAAAATTAACTCTGAAATACTAAGTTTCCAGAAGTGAAAAGTTTAGACATTTAATTACTGTCTCTTTTAATTTGATTAAAATCTACTTGAGAGCAAGGAGCACATTTTGACGTTAGAGCTTTCATAGTTGTTGGCATGGTTTTACACCCCAAGTATCCTAAAGTTATGTGAAGCAATGAAATCCTCTATAAGAAAAAACAACCTCCAGAGAATTTAATTCTATTAAAGAATACCTACTGGCAAAAGGGAAATGTTATACTAGAAACTTAACTAAATTTCAACCATGAGACAGTGTCCAATCCATATTTTTATTACTGAATCTCCCTAAGCTTTAGATACCTCATTTGTAAAACAGGATATGACCTATCCTAACTACTTTCTCAGCATTGTGAAGCTTTCAAAAGTTCTAATATATATATCCTTAGTATCAGCTTGCAATCTATCTACATTAATAACTTCTGGTGGATGTAAGGGTTGGTAACTGTATGAGAGATCACAGACTATTGTAAAATAACTCATTCTATTAAATTTAATGGTGTATTCCTTTTGAGTTGTTTTATTTGGAACTAGGTAACTATATAGCTACTGTAAACACATAATTCCTCCTAGATACTGTCTAGTTAGGTATCTTACCTCATCGAGTTAAATAGCTTCCTTCTGAGAAGATTTTATTACATTTCCATATGATCCTTCATGTCATGTCAGTGTTCAGTCTTATTTTTTTTAATCATGTACTCTTTTGGGAGAAAGAACAATAAGAGACAGTTTCTTGTCTTCCCTTCCCTTCCGCTGCCTTCCTTCTTTCCTCTATCTCCCTCCTCCACCTCTCCTGCCCCTTCCTCCCTTCCTTCCTTCCTTCCTTCCTTCCTTCCTTCCTTCCTTCCTTCCTTCCTTCTATCCTTCCTTCCTTCCATCTTTCCTTCTTTTCCATTCTTATTTTATTCACCTTTTTTGAAAAACCTAAAGAGGACTATTACTGCTTAGAGTACAAGAAAAATCAACTTTAGGTAATAAAATAAATTCACAGACTTTGAAATGAGATATTATTTCATTTTTGGCACATATTATGCTAATGTAAATCGAGGTGCTATAATTTAGTAACCAGGAAGCTTTCCATCAATATGACAGTCTTATTAGCCTCTGAAGAGGTGAAAACACAGAGGAGGTGGTAATTGTTATAGAAAACATGATTCTGTTAGCTCTTTTTACTCTAGTCATAAAAAGCACTGTGAAATTATTTTCAGAAGAGATCATGGAGATTATAAACAGTAATCTAAATTTTTATTACATTTTCATTCTTTGGCTTATTTTGACCTTTATATTCTAAAAGATAGTCACAAGAGGGGAAAAAGCTCTTCACTGAACCAAAATAATAATCATTTTCCTCATGTCCAAGCTGAAAATAAAAAAATGTCCATATCAAGTGATTCTAAATCCACATCAAGTGATTCTTAGAAAATTCTGAAAATCCAGTTTTGAGAGTTTCTCCTTAGAAACAGGAAGGGTAGCTGAAAATCCAAAATTTAAGATATCTCTGTTCAGGCAAAATATTGTCATCTTTTGGATTTAAATATCATTGTGGGTGAGACGCACACAAAGGTGTTTTAGTCATTTATAAGGTAAAGAAAAAATATTGGTTCCTTGCTGGGAAAGGTACTGGCAGAGAGGTGTTAGGACAGTGAGTCTTCTCGATCACATGGCTAGAAACGAAAGAATAAAGAAGGAACAAAGACATCCCTGGGACTGAGGAGGGAGGTACCAAATTTTATTCTCATTATGCTAAGACAACATCTTTCAGTTATTAATGTTCTTTATAAAAATTATTTCACAGTAGATAATAGAGTAAAAATATTATACACAATATGTATATTATATATTTTATATTTATTATTCCATGTTATGTACTTTATTGTATTTTATATTCTATTTTAAAGTATATCTATATCTATATCTATATCTATATCTATATCTATATCTATATCTATATCTTTCCCCCCCCATGAGGGAAAAGACTAAGACAAGTGCTGAGATTATTTCTCAGAAGAAAAGTGCAGTCACTAACATATGCCAGTGTGAGCTATGAGGCTGGAAGGCTCAAGTGATGGAAGATACCCAAGGAGGATCTTTAAGAAGTTTTTGCCAGGTGCTATATAGCAAATATAATGCTACTTATGATGCAGCTCTGTTACCACCTCCACAAAAGTCAATTTTGTGTTATACATATTTTTCCCCAAACTATACAATAATTGGACTATACAGCTTACAGATACAATGTTGTAGAACAGCCAGAAAGAACATTTTCAGTGCTTTTTTCAGAAAGGATTATTATAATCTCAAAAGAAAAAATAATAATGAGATATTTGATGATCTTCAAGATGACATTTAGAATGCAATTAGACTGGAAAACATGGATGGCAACTACAGTGGGTACAATTGGAAAGCAATTAAGTTATTCTTAACATCTGGCCAATTGCTGGAGAAACATGGAAATGTTTGGTTTTACTACATTGTCTGAAAAGTTGGCTTTAAGTAGGAAAAACATACTGTCTTTAGGAAAAATTTTCAAATAACAAATGAAAAATGGAAACACAGTATAATGTTCTTAGTTGTGAAGCAACACATAAATTCATGACATATTAAGCCATGAAACATGAGTTAAATATGTTTTAAAAATAAAATTAGTTACTTTACTCTTTTTCTTTATGTTGATCCAAAATTTACCTGTTTATACCAGCACTGAATCAAATTCCTTATTTTGAAATACTTATTTGTTCCAAAATTATATTAATTATATTATTAAGAACATGTAAGTCATATATGAAAAAAATTACTGACCATCAGGACTACTGAATGCTGGGAAGGCTTATGAGACATCTTTGCTTGGCAAGTGTCTGAATCACAAAAATTACTTTTTAATCTATAAAATTAATGTCTCTGAAATGGTTAGCATCTTTTCTGACGCTCTAATTTTCTTCTTATTTTATTTATCTGGTAAATTAAACTAAGAAAATAAAAGAAACTTTTTCTTTTTATATTTTACTCCCACAATTTTCAAAAATTGATGTCCAGAAGTATTTTTTGTTCTGGTCTTCTATTAGTTTTACATGACTGTGGTAGGAAATTATCACAAACTTTGCTTAAAACAAAACATTACATTTCTATATTTTAAAGTTTGGACACATGTTTCACTGGAGCAGCATCAAGGGACCAGAAGAGCTGCAGTGTGTCCTCCAGGAGAGACAATTTTACAGGCTTTCGCAGCTTCCACTGACCAGCCGTACTCTTCGGTTCTTGGGCAACCTTCTCCACCTTCAAAGTCACAAATTTCACACTGCTTTGACTGTTGTAGTCACATTTTCCACGAAAACCTCAACAAATGTTTTCTATTTCCAAAGACTTTAAACTTCAAATCCCAAGATAATCCAGGATAATGTCCATAAATCAGGGCCCAAAATTCAGTCACAGACACAAGGGTTTTTTGTTTTTTTTTTTTGCCATATACGGTAACACATTCTTAAATTTAAGGAATTAGGATACAGATAATTTTGGATAAGAGGAAGGATTATTCTTCCTTTCAAAAACTTTGAGATATATTCAACTATGGAGAAGAAGATTTGCTATGCTTTTTGAAAAAATTTAATATTCATTAAAGCCAATGTAGTAAACACAGAGTCCTTGTGAAGAAGGCAATTATAGATATTTGGGGACAGTATACTGGGGGGGGATGAAAAACCTTTGTTCAAAAAAAATGGATGAGAATTTATAGCTGATATTTCTTAGCTGTGGTAGGATACACAAATATGAGCCAAAAATGCAGTTTCCTCTTGTTATGGCTTGTGTCTAGATGTCCCTCTAAAGCCTCATGAAGTCATGAGATAGGAGCTTTTCAGAGGTAGCTGGATCTAGAGTGCGTGGTGCTGGGATGAAGAGTGTGTGATTACTCAATCACTCCACTGATTGGTTTGGCACAGTTTTGGCTAAGATTGAGGATGTGAGTGTTACACTCACCCTAATGCAGGTAGCCTGCAAAAAATATGAGTCAAAAAGTGGGCAAATGTGCACTCACCTGGCTCCTTGCTGTGGACTATTTCTCTTCTGCAGTACCTGTCTGCCATTCTACCCTGCCTTGGAGCCATTGACTATGGACTGAAATTTCTTCAGACTGTGAGCCAAATAAACCTTTTCTCCTTTAACTTTGGTTTCAGGTATTTTGTCTCAGCAGTGAGGAAATTAAGACACCTCTTAATAAATATAAGATAGAGAAGAAAATTATAAAGGCCATTAAACAGAATATGAGTAACTTCTACTTATAAAATGTAGAAACTCTCAAGAAGGACAAATACTACATGATATCACTTATATACTGGATATAAAATAACCATACTCTTAGAAGCACAGAGTATACTGCTAATGGTAAGCAAAGAGTTCCAGGAGCTGCAGAGATGGGAAAACAGGAAGGTATTATCCAAAGGATTCAAAATGCCAGTTATGCAGAATGGATTAAGTCCTAAAGACCTAATATCCAGAGTGGTTGTGATGTTGTCTTATATACTTTAAAAATTGCTAAGAGAATACAGCTTATGTTGTATTTTTATTACCTAAGTAAATAATAAATGATAAATTAAGAAGATAGAAGGAAACTTTTGGAGATGATGCATGTGTTTATGGAACAGATTGATGGTCTGGTTTCACAGATACATATTTATCTCTAATCTTACTAAGTTTCACATATTAAATATATACATCCATCACATCTCAATAAAGTTGATTTTAAAAAGTTGAAAGAATACTGCAATCACAAGAAAATACAATTAAATGCCAAATCATGATTTGTAACCCTAGAGTACTGAAAAAGCAAACTAAACAAGTAAAAAATGTAAAACGACTCCCAAGCTAAAAGAGCACAGTGCTTTCATCCTTGGCAGGTAGCCAAGACATGAGGAAGTTGTCAGAAATGTGAAGCAATATTTGAAATTTGAAGTTGCCTGTTCTATTGCATGTGATTAATGAGATTAATGAATGACAATTTCCATTTTGACAGCCACAACAACTCATATTGCATTTCTAAATAATGCATAATATATATATATATATATATATATATATATATATATATATATATATTTGGTTGCTTGTTACTTCCACTTGGTTTTCTGTTAGATACTACAAATTCACCATGTTTACAATTTATTTGATCTGTCTGGACCTCTTGCTTTTTCTCTATTTCCTTTTTGAATAAATGGCACCATAGTATACTCAGTTGTTCAGATCAGAAGTTTAGATCCTTTCCCAGTTTCTATGCCAATCACTTATTGCCATGTATCTTAAAATCTGAAAGTTTTTTAGATATTTTTACATGTTCTTTCTCTTTGTCAGATACCTTTTCCTTCTTACTGCCTCTTTTTCTTGCAGGATACATCTAGTGTTAATAAACTCACTCAGCTTTTGTCTATCTAGGGTGTCTTAAATTCTCCTTCACTCTGCATGAAAGATGTGCTGACTCTTGGTTGAGTTTATTCTTTTAGAAATTTGAATATATATTCCTACTGCCTCCAAAGTTTCTATTGAGAAATCTACTGGCAATCTTACTGATGATTCTTTTTGTATGGGAAATAATTTTTCTCCTGCTGCTTTCAAGATTCTCTTTCTCTTTGGCTTTCAATCACTGAATGCAATATGTCTTGGTGTATGTATTTTTCATTTATTTTAGGTTTCTTGTCAGCTTCTTGAATTTTAATGTTAATGGATTTATTCAAATTGCAAAGGTTTTCTTTCATTATTTCTTCAAATTTTCTCTCCAATCCTTTCTCTCATTCTTTTGTGATTTCCACAATGGGTAGGGTTTCTCAGTGGTGTGCTATACATCCCTTAGGCTCTGCTTAAGTAGTTCCATGGATTTTTCTTCTGTTTCTCAAACAAGAGAATTTCCATTGTCACTGTTTTCTCTTTATTAAAATTTTTATTTTTTTAATACATAGTTGTCTTAGTTACTTTCTTATTGTTGGGCCAAATTACCCAACACCCACAAGCGAGAGGAGAAAAGCCTTCTTACAGCTTCAGTTTGTAGAGGTTTCAGTCCATAATCAGCTGATTCCAAGGAAGGGTGGCTCGGAAGAGGGGCACGGAAGAGGAGAAACAGTCCTTGGCTTGGCAGGTAAACGGCAATATGGCCAAGGGAGTAGGAAAGGTACTTCCAGGCCACTCCCACAGTGACTCACTTCTTCCCAGCAGGTGTGAACTACATCATATACAGCTATAAACCCATCATGGACAATCATGCACCCATGATCCAATCACCTCCCATAACCCTGCTTATGTGCATGTAAGGCTTTGGGAGGACATCTAGATATAAGCCATAACAATAGTTTCCCTGACTTTCTCTACACTTTTCCTTAGTTCTTTGATTAACTTTACAATTATTTTAAAGTCTTTATCAAGTAGATCTCCCATCAAATATATTTTTCAGGGCATTTCAGTTAATTAAGTCTTCACCTTTGAACAGGCTATATTTTCCTGTTTCTTTAAATAGCATGTGATTTTTTTTCATCTGTTTATTTAGAACTCAATATTTGAATCTAATACTGTGGTAACCCTCTTTTTCCCTCTTTCTTAAGATTTTTTTTCCATGTTCCTTCAGTGAGTTTTCTCCTTTTTTTCTAATTGCAGGTTATTTTCTGTTGTAGGCTATTTGCACTCTTAGGGTTAATCTAAGATGTAAAGTTAAGAGTTTATTAGGTCTTTTCTAAGCCTGCAACTTTCTCTCAACATGCATAGCCACTTTTTAATTTTTACAACATATGCACTTGCTTTTAAAAGTTCTAGTGTTTACCTCCCCAAACAGGAAACAGAGAGAAAAGAAAAGGAAAAGGCTACCGGAGTTTCAATAATGGCCATCTTGGTCTGCTGTGCACCTTTGTGATGAGGAGCAGAAATTAGAGATTAGAGCACAGCTCCACAATATTTGAAGGCAAGTCTCAATTTGCCATTGTGGCAGAGGCAAGCTCCGTGCAACTGGCTCCAGTAATATGTACAAAGCTGACTACCACAGAGCTGAGATGGGAGAACAACAGCTTCTACTGTGATAAGCACTAGAGTCAATTTAAATTAACCACCATGTACCACTTAAGTCTTCCGTTGAAAGTTGCAAGCCTTTAATAGACTCCATAGTTCCAAAATTGTCATATTAAATCCTGTCATGCTCTTGTCAGTCTAAAGAGTCAGATTTCTGTTGCTTCCTACAGCACTATCTTCCTGTAATCGTTTCTCCATGCTGTTTTGATTTCTGTAGATCTGTAAAATGTTTTGAGCCCAGAACTGTGGGGCTACCTGCTCTGTCTTTCAGCTTTGTTTTGGCCCTTATGGTTCTTGGTGGTTCCTTATGAATTTTAGAATTTTATAGTTCAACCCAAAAAAAGTCACTGAATAATAATAATAACAGTTGCGTTGAATTTGTAGTTAGCGTTAAGTAGCATGGACATGTTCTTAATACTAACCCTTTCAATGCGTAAACATAGAACAGTTTTCTGTCCTTTGACATTTCAGTAATGTTTTATAATTTTCAGAATAAACAGCTTGTTTTTGCTTCTTTTCTTAAGTTTATATTTCTACATATATTTGGTGCTTTTGTAAATGAGTATAATTTTAAATTTCATTTTTGGATATTTTTGCTGTTGTTATATAAAAAGACAAATATTTTGGCTTTTTGTATCCTGAAAATTTACTGAATATATATGATTGTAATAATGTGTAAGTAGCCTTCAGGGTTTTCTATGTTCCATTTTATTTCTTTATTTCATAAAGGAATCTGTAAAGGTTTCATATATCCAAGTCCTCAAGAACACATAAGTAAGAGGAGCTAGCCATTTAAACTGCTTGAAGCCATCATTGCAATGGTGACTAAATATAATATTCATTTGGGGTCTGGGATTTAGCTCAGCAGCATAAGTGCCTGTTTTGCAAGCACACAGTCGTAAGTTCAATCCCCGGTACCAAAAACTAATAATAATAATAATATTCATTTGATCATTTGATTATGTCAAAAGTTTATTTCCTCATCTTAGAAATATATTTTAATGTCTGTGTATGAATACACATGGACACACACATAACCCAGGACACTGAATTTTAAATAACCTGATTGATGTGAACCACTTGAGGGCTTCCCCTCCCTAGAGATCTTCTAATCACTGAAATCTTTGGAAAAGTTCATAGTTTAGGATTCACATTCTGCTATAAACCAATAACAATTATTGAGTCACAAAACCAAACCTGTAGTGTCTTAATGGCCTGGCTCAATGACTCTAGAGATTTATCTAGGCTTAAGTCAGACTTTCTAACTCCATAGTGATGCTGTAATTACTTATGCTTAAATAATTCAACTCTTTTCTGAAAGGCCTCTAGTCTATGGTTTGTCATGTTCGCTCTTACTGACATCAGATATTTCTCAGAGCTCGTCCTCAGTTCTAGTACTAACATAAGTCAGCAGGTTATGTGTTTAATATTGGGCAGATGTCTTAAAAAATCATTCAGTAGAGTTTATCCAGTTCAGATAATGGATAAAGATCAATCCACATGGATCGTGAAAGTTCCTTTCTGATCTTTTACATTATCTTGCATATATGAAAGATATGGTCGTAAACTTAATTTCTTGGGATTAGTTGAAGAGTTATGATAGACTCCTCTCTGTGTGATGCACACCACATGGAGCGCTGTTTCCTATCTTCACTCCTGCAGCTATCTCTCTGGTTATCAGCTTCAGTGCCCTGGAAGCTCCATTCACGTGCATACTTTCTATCTGCCCATCAGAATGTGTGCTCTACAAGACAAAATTCTTCCCCTGCTCAGCTTAATCTTTGTGTCTAATGTGTTCATAAAACACATTAAAATGAATAAGTGTGCTTTCACACCCATACACACACACACACACACACACAGTTTTATGTATGGTATATTCTCACATGTAGAACCCAGTTTTGCTTTGGTAGCACCTACCTGTTGAGTGGATGCGTGAATGAACCATATATTTCAAAGGAGAGATGATGACACTATTAGGATTTTGGTTTTTAAGCAAAGAAAAACTTTTTCCTATTTCATTATACAGACATGTGTGGCTTTCACAATTCTATACAATATAATGACAAAAAAAGTTATTCAAAAATATTTTACTTGAATAACCAGGTAAAATATTTAAATTCCAATGTAATATTTCACTGTCTTCCATGTTTTCTCAAATCTTTGAAGTATAGGTTGAAAATACTGAAATAAAATATGTTTGCCTTTAAAAGAGTAATAGACTTGGTAACCATAAACAACCACAGTAATAACATCAAAAAAACACAACCTGACAGCTGCTTTTAATATCATTTCTAATAACATGTTATTATGTTATCAGAAATATCAAAATTGAATGTTATTGACACAAAGTAGTTATTATTTGATCACTCTGCCTATTTGTATATTACTTCTTAGTACCGTTTAGACATATCCAATTCAATAATGAAAACCTAGAATTACTTAGAAAACAGTAATTACAGGTTTGCAAAAAGTAGATTGCAACCTCCAGCACAAAGCTCAAGTGCCAACAGCATGATATTACTATTCAACTGCTTCTTATAATAAGTTGCCTTCAAAAAGTCAGCAGGTGAAATTAACATCACATTTCTTAACACCTCCTAAACACTCTGCAGTTTAACACAGCTAGGCACACTCCAACTAATGGGAATTCTTGCATTCATCAGGCAAATGAAAAGAAAACAGTCACTGGACTGTGAAACTTTAATTGTATTTCAACATTATATTTAAGATTTAATTTTGATTAATATAAAACCATTCTGGAGCTCATATTTACTAAAGACGGAACTTATTCATACCTATAAGGACTAAAGAGTTAGATTCCATGTGCTGAATATGTTTAATGTGTTTGCACACTGTTATATCTTTATTTTATCTGCACATAATTCTTAGGTACTTGTTATGGAAAGCAGAATAGAACATGATGAAACTAAAATGAACTTAAATATTTTATTACTATGTTAAACTAGTACAAAAAAACCATGAAGGTGAACACTGTCTTCTAAGTGTTATCCTGTCCAAGCTCCATTTCACTGCAGGTATGAGCATTTCCAAGTGCAGGCAAAAGTCTTTCCAGGCCTTTGGCCACACTGACAAGGCTGACAGGGGAGTGGGAATACTGGCCTTGAAACATGAATGAAGTGTAGGGGGCTCGTGGGCAAAAATGCCTGTGATTTATTTCATTTTACTTTACTCAGTGTAATATGCTAGTCAAGTGATTTCCAAATTGTAAAATTAATAACTATCACTCGTGAAGGCTAATAAATATTACTGGCTCCTATATGATGCTTAATAATTAGAAAAGGACTGATAGTCTACATTTCAAGCCAGAAATCCCCAAAATTATAATAGACTATTGTTTGACAAACACTAGCTTAGAATTAACTCTCAGAGTATGACCGTGCCCACTGAGCTGCAGACCAGATTTCCACCATGGCTTCCTGTGTATGCAACTAGAATTAAGCTTTCGCTGTTTGATTATAGTTTCTTATAAAGGCAGAGCATTTTTCTGGTTTCTGATTTCCCAGACATATCTTACAATTTCTTCTTCTTAAGGCCACACGTCTTTAGGTTTCTAACCAAAACCAAGTTATTTAAAACACCTATAATTACAATGATGACACCAATGATTTGCCTGGGGAGAACACCCTGCTGTGTTACATCTGTACTGGGCAGTATCCTCTGTATCGCTGACACTTCCTGTGGGACCAGTCCTAGAACTATGCGATGTGCTCAACTGTGGACACATGGTTTTCAGTTTTCTGGTCCTTCTATAGTTCTATCTCCTGAGATTTCCTTATGCTTAGAAGTTAATATTGTAACAGACTAATGTCTTTTATCTGGATATATAACACATACTCAATACTAATAATTATATATGTTAAAATAAAATAATTATACATATACACATAATAAAATTGCCTCATAAAGGCTAAAGAAATGTCTTGATAACCATAAATAGCGTGGTGGAATCACACACACACACACACACTCACCCACCCACCCCAATGAAATCTCAAGTGTTAAAATTCCCTAAGCACTTATAAGAAAACAGTAAGATAAAAGACATAAAATAGGATGAGTTATCACAGAATTAACTACTAAGTTTCAATATAAATAAATATGCAGTAATATATTTAAGGAAAATAGTCTATGAACATAAAATGATAAATAGCTTGTAAACTTTGAATTGTTGACCATGAAAAGAAACCAAAGTCCCTATGCATTATTTTTCCCTTAAAGTTATTATTCTATGACTCACTAAGTAAGATTTACAAATGGAATGCCTTTCTAATGTATGTAGGTTTTAGAAACCCAAAGCAAAACATCAGCCTGCTGCAAAGTATAATTAGTTATGTTTTAATGCACTGGTTCCTGATGACTTACAAAATATATGGCAGAGGGAAACAGGAAAACAGCAGTAACTTAAAAACCAAGGCAATAGAAGAATTTCAGTGTGAAGTTAAACTTACATGAAATTTTTGATTTGAAATATTAGGCATTCATTTAAGTAGCCATGAGAAAAGATAATAAAGTCATGAGCAATCAGACAGGATAATTAACGTCTTCATTCAAATCTCAGCATGTTGAAAGAAAGATGAAAACTACTTCTGGTTCAGTAGAAAGTATCAAGAAGAAGAAAGTTTATTATTTACTATTGTTATTGTACTTACATCTACAGAAGAAGAAAAAAAATGGAGGAAAGAAGAGTGGAAGAGAAAGGTCCAGGGAAGGTAGAAGTTGGTAATACTACAACCATACAAAGAGGAAAGCAAAAATATTATCCCTCCAGCTGATAAGAAATGAAAAAATGTAGAAATACTTTATTTATGGTTAAAGGAAATACTCAGTAGAGGAGTAAAAATACTAATATAACCACATGGGATGGTTCTTTGAGAATATCTATGAAACAGAAAAGATCTACTGTAAGTACCTAGCTAGTCTCATAGAAAATCAGAATCAGCAATCGTCATTGGAGTATTCAAGTTTAGATGTGCAAAATAACCACTAAAACAGCAAAACCCTGAAATCTTTAAAAGTGATTATCTCCAGCTGCAGTAATGGGGAATGTAAGTGGTGGGGTTAACAAATTGCTACCTTTAATTATAGGACCAGCTCTGCTTTACTGGTTTATTTTACTGTTGTGATTCTAACGTGTTTGGATTTGTTTCTAATACGGCCTTGGAGACTGTCTCTAGAGAGTGGCCGTAAGCTCCAGCTCTGCCCTGACCTAGACAGAGCTCAAGGAGACAGAGCCGTGCATATTTATCATGCGCTTGTCAAGGGTACTTGAGACACGCTTGTGGCTCTTATCTGATGTGTATGCAGTTTATTTAAGCAGATGGCCACTCTGTCAGAGAACCCTACTTGGAAAGATGGCTAGGTTCAGGCACATGAGTGTCAGGTCAGACACAGCTAGGAACTAAAACTAAAATGAATGAAACTGAAGACATGCATTATTCACAGGTCTCAGAGAGGTTGATTAATCTAGTTAATGTATCTAGGATACAATGGAGTATTCTACCTGGCTCAGCACAAATACGTCAAACATAAAATAAAGTCTAGCCTTGGAATGCAATTCAAGAGGGCTGGGACTGGGTTGATCCCTGGAAAATAACATTGAAGTATCCTAATATAGATTTCATTGATAATAAATTATGGATTTGGCTACATAATAAAATATATTTTTAAGTATCTACATAGACACCTATCTCTCAAGATGTGAAAAAATAGGCAAAATTAGGGAAAAAATGGTCATAAGAAAATGTGGACTAGTAAATTAGTTTGTAGCTCAAGTAAAAAAAAAAAGCCCTAAAAAGTACAGGAGAAAAATACAATAAAATCAAGTTTATAAAAGATTATCTGTTTAATGCTTAATAAACAAAAAATATTTTAGCTAAAAGTAGCTAAACATCAAAGATCATTATTTTAAGCAATTTGTCTAATAAATACTTATATTTAAATTCACAAATATTAAAAACTGCCACATAATCATGTTCCTGCTAATTTAAGAAGAATCATATGGAGGCTGACATTTCTTCTCAAGTGCTGCTTTTACCTTGATGCTGCCATGACCTTCAGATCTGCCCTTGCACATCACTCTCCCCAAATCCTGGTGCTTCCACCACACCTGGTACAACTCCACATATCAGGGACAGGAAAGCTTGTTCATGCAACTGAAAATGAGATCATCAAATCCATTCATGCTGTCAAGGCATAGTAACTGGGAGAACAGACAGAAATATAAAGCAATCACCAATAAAAAGGAAAGAAAATAAACAAAGTGGAAAGTAAATGACCACAATGAAAGTTCTTCTCAACGGTTTCTTAATGGATGCAGAGTAAATCCAATGAAAATATTTTTAAGCACAGAAAAAACACTATTGTTTTTACTAGACCTAAGTAAGGAATTTTGTCTTTTAAAAAAGCTGTTAATTTAGGTGTCAGTAATTTTAGCATATGTGCTTTTTATCTGAGTACGGATTATACATAATTGTGAATAACTGGTTTATACATTCATTTTTTTCTTCTTTATGTTTAATAAATCAACTATAGATAAGAATTAAAAATAACTTTCACTTGCATGTATATTTGTATATATTTTATTTGTATGTTATAAAACCAATAAAATAGTCACTAACCATCCTAATTATTGCTGCACATATTTTACAGTTTTAACAAAGAGAAAATAGGAGACAATGCAAGGAAAATAAACTCATAACAATGCAATTTTATGTAGTTCTATTTTAAAAGACATGTTTATGTTCCCAAGTAAATTAAAATCCGCTTGTTTTTTTATCTGAAAGAGTATAAAAAGATGTTCACTCTAGTTCTATTTATTAAGCAGAGGAGTAAAAGCACTACTGAAACATGCCCAAGAAAATATTTTTGCATTTAGAGATGCATTCTTTTTAAAAGTATTTTGTCAAATGTTTTTATGGAAAAAAACTCCATATTCTTAAGTTTTTAATATCATATAAAAAGACCATGCTGTGAATTTATCATAGATACTGGAGGATTTTTCTTTCAAAAACTTAATCGGTAAAAATTTAAAATAGTCCAAATAAATTAGAGAAATATTTTTATAAAATCAAAGGTATTCCAAACAATAATCTGGCAACTTGACTAACTTAGTTCATATATAGAAGTGAGTTCTATTGAGACAGAGAAGTTCAGAACTCAGCTATTTCAGGTGCATTCTACTTCTGAATAACAAAGGACATTTTATTATGTAAGAATTTAGAACATCAGAGAAATTGATGCAAATGCCAGATACCTATATAGGATTCTATATGGCAAATTATAGAGAAAACTTTTCAGATAACATAATTTTCAATATTGCAGAACCCCTCAACTTAGATGGAGTTTTATGTATGACATTGCCATGAAAGAATTAACATTCTAAGAGTTCAGTATCTTAATGGATAAAGTATGAAAAATATGTACTTTGTTTCAAGTAACGCCAATATGTGTAGGAGGGGAAGTATATTAGGGCTCAGAATTTCAGATCTTTTTTTCTGGGTCTGTTGTTCAGAGGTCAAAGCAGCATATATTATGAGAAACTGAATCAATTAAATGTTTATTATTCATGTCAAACATGAAAGATCTTTAAAACTCTGACTTGAACATTAGAGCATGAATCAATTTTATGAGAATTCAAGACAGAAGGATATCAAGTTGTCTGCCTTTACATAATTATATAGTAAAGGGAAAAAAACCTATGCTACAATTTATTTTCAAATATTAGGTAATTAGTTTGTTAAATTTTGCTGTTTACCATTTTAGACAATCAATTTTACTATCCCATTCTAAACTTCTACAGAAAAAAATTTTCCCTCCAAATCAAATAGATCTCACTTTTTAATGTTTGTTGTTGTCAGACATTTTTATACTTAAGACATTAGAGACAAGTCATACACTAAAGAAAAATTCTTAGAGAAGTGAAATATACAAATAAAATTCAAACCTGATTGTAAATATAATAATTACAAACATTAAGATGTTAATATTAATCATCTAAAATATGTATATGCCCATAAATTAAATTTAAAATTAGAAGGATGTGTAGTAATGTGTAGAAGTTGTCACACTTTTAGAATGATGAACAGTATAAATACAGACAAAATTAAATTGTGATAGATATAATTTCAAAATAGATGAAGCATTTGTATTTAAGTAATTATATAACTGGTAAATTCTTTGGAAACAGAATTAAACTCATGAAAAATGGATAAATTTAAAAATAGAGGTTAAAAAGAAAAACAATAATTCTAGAAAAATTATATGGGTGAATTTTTTTTACCTTTCTGTGGGGAAAGATCTATTTATGTCATATAACACACAAACTTCAAAAATGATTATAAAAACTTGGAAAATGGAAAAAATGTAAACATCCATTTAAGATTGAAAACCTGGAATTTCAGAATTTTATTACAATTGGTTTTTGTGAATCACTAAAAAATATTAACAAGGTGGTGAAAAGTGTGTGTACTTCCTATGTACAAAATGAAATATTCAAATCACATAGCCAGCCTTCTTTTTCTTCTTCTCCCAATATTATCCTCTGACTTCAAACTGTTAATAACTTCTCTGGATGCTTTTTATTTTTAAATAATCCCTAATATCCCCATTGGAAAATAATCATTGGGCAAGGATTATTTGTAAAGAACAGTAAAATAGAAATACTACCACTGTTAGATGAAGTCTCTAGTTGAAAACTGCTAAGCATACTGATAATGTATTTATCTGGTTTTCATGTATAAACATTTCAACAAAGACTTTACCAAAAAAAAATAAGGAAAAGTAGGGGTAGAACTATGAAGTAGTTGAGAGTGCAACAAACCTTATTTTGGATGTGACGTGTCCCTCAAAAGTTTATGTGTTGGAAGTTTGGTCCCCAGTGTGGTGATAAATAGAGATGGTGGAACTTCTAATTGGTCTTATGAGATCCTGGATAGGTTTAATGAAAGGATTGTCTTAAAAGAGCAAGAACAGCCCCATCCACTCTCTCTCTGGTGTTCTTTCTGGTCATGTGACCTTCTCACGTGTATTCCTGCCTTAATACCACCTGCTAGCATGATAGGACCAAAGGTGCCCTCACCAGAGCCAAACCAAGGAAACTGGCCATCTTGGATTTTCAGCCTCAAAACCTATAAGCTAAATAAATTTAGTTTATTTATAAAATGACCGGCATCCAGAATTATAGCAATAGAAAATATATTAACATTTGTTAGATATTTTTCACTATGGGGAACTCAAACTGCAGTATCTCAGGCAAGCTAGGCAGGGTTCTGAGGCTGGCAGAAATAAGAGCAGAATTAGAGAAGGCAAATTGAAAAGGGGGGTTAGAATATATGAATAATACAGTGAAGTTTGAAACATGTTTAACCAGAGGTTAAAAGCACAATACAAGAAACCTAGGATGCAGATAATATTGAAAATGCCCTGGCTGATAACAGATAATCCTCAGCTTCAAGAAATTTAATGAGTCTCCTCAAAATGTTAAAGAAAAATAGATCCACACCAACATTTTTTGGTAAAAATGTGGTGAAGAAGATGTGAAAAGAATTGCCACATAACTATAGAGCACAGATATGGATTGCCACACATGAGGACAGTCAGGCTAGAAGCAGACCCTTCTACAGCAACAATGGAAGCAGTGCTCAGAGAGCTGACATCATAGACGTCTAAAAACACTGAGTCCTGAATAGTGCAAAACACTGTAAAGCTGAAGGTACATCTCAGGACAAAGTCAGGAAGCATAGCAATAAATCTTTACAAAGGAAAGTGCTAACAGATGTGCTTTCACTAGAAGGAAGTTGACTTCAGAACAGACCGTTAAGAGATGATTGGAAAAATATATAATCCCAGAACTCTGGGAGCTAAGACTGGAGGGTCATAAACTCAAGCCCACCTTTGGCAACTCTGAATAGCAAGGACCTGTGTAATTTTAAAAAATTAAATGTGGCCTGGGAATGAAAATATGTACTAGACCCTAGATTCAATCCCAAGTACCAAGAAGCAAACAAATAAAAAAGAAAGAATGAAACCAACCAAATAGAGAGATGTAAAAACAAATACATTCTTTCACTCAATAAATGCATAATTGGTGCTTAGGATATGTGGCAAGCACTGTTCTAGGTGTTCAGGGCAGATCCATGAAGACAAGTCTCAAAAATCCCTGCATTCAGAATTTATACTTTAGTTGAAAAAAGAGATATGACAAACAATATCTTTTTGAAACACAATTATGAAGCATATTAGAAATTAGCCAGTGTTGTAGAAATAAGAAATAAAGCAAACCAAGAACATCAAGAGTATCTACGAAGCAGTATTCAAAATTTTATATAAGCTGCCATGTCAGGAGAGGTACAAATGGAATTAAAGTATTCAAAAGTTCTCTGTGTTTTTGAAAGGGAGGATAAAGTATTTACCAGATGTTAAGCATATAAAACAGCATCTCTATAGTAATCCCCCAAATTAGTGAACAATGTATAAATTGCCAAGTTCTTATAAAAAAATCATTCAAAATGTTTTTCTAATAAAAAGCTAAAAAGGGATACCAAAGGGAATACTGAACTCTCAGTACAGCAAGTACAAAACCCAATGACAGATTTACACCCAAATACATTTGTATTATGTGGACTATAAATTAATTTAATGCTCTAATTAAAAACAAATAATGAAGACTAGATTTAAAAACTAAAACTATAAGCCACTTACAAGAGACAATCCTGGAACATAATTATACAGCCAGGTTTTAAAGGAATGGAAAAAGGCAAACCATGCAAATACAAAGCTAAAGAAAGCTAGCATAACTATGCCAATATCAGACTCATGGGAGTTTATAGGGGGAAATGTGTTTAAAAAGAATTAATTCAAAATGATAAAAGTTGAATTCTCCAGGTATATACAATTACATATATGAATGTGATTAATAGTATAATCTCTGATCACATAAAACAGAATTTAAAATTTAACTATCAAACTTGTTAGCACATATATAAAATTATTAGATTAAAATTTGGGGATTTTTCAATTAAAAAGATCTTGAATGCATTCCATTTTATTTTTCTTTGAAGTTTTGAAATCTGAAATTGGTATTATAATCTCTGCTCTTTTATTTGCACTTGATTAATATATCTTTGCTTAACTTTATCATCTCTGTATCATTTTAATTCAGTCAGGAGTTTGCTTTTTTTCTGAATCTTTCAATAGGCAAGATTAATTTATCTAGTATTATAGTCTAACAATAGGTTTGAATTTATTTCTAATTTGAGAGAAGTAGAACATTCTCAAATTTGGGGGATAAATTGAATTCTCAAATTTCAGTTCATGGCAGTAGGTATAACATTTGATCTTTCTGTGCCTCAATTCCTTTAAAAAATAATTAAGTGATTATTCAATATTTTACAAGCATTAAATTTTTAAAATAGTGATGATAGATATGCATTAAATGCAAGTTGACTATTATTTTATTCTCAATGTTCAGATGTTTATTATGTGGATACTTCACCTTTATCTTAAAGATTAATAAGATTTCCCTTTATTACACATTTATTGTATTTTAATTTCTGTTGCTTACCATATTAAAGTTAATAATAGGGATTAAGTCATTATTTGAATCAATATTTAATTTAGTGATCAATACCTGCTGTTTTACCTCTAAAATTGTCCAAACTTTTTAAATTCATATCATGACTGGCACACTTTCATATGCACCTAGAAGACTGAATGGTTGGTTTGAACGTGTTTCTCATGCTTCCACAACCCCTGATAGAAGTAAGAATAGCAATCTCTAATGATGAAATGACTTCCAAGTGACTGACCTTATTTGGTTCACAGCCAGCCTTATCTTCAGTTCCAACTTTAACTCCACACTGTGAATGTCCAGCCAGCAGTTCCCTTTCTCTGTGTCCTGACTGTTCCATGCCTTTCTCAGTAAGGAAGTTGGCAAATTACCCTAGTAATTTTCGCTAGGAACAGTCATATCCTGTATATGTAGTAAAACTCTGTGCCTATGACTACCTGCTGAGATGGAGATTTTCCTGGTGCTCATATTCATCTTCTTGGGCTCATTTTAGTCACTGTGATGAGAGAAAGGCAAATGCTGAAGGCCTCTATTTACACTGCAATCTTTTCCAGACTTAAAATTGACTGCTTGTAAGGAAGCTGGTTGCTATTCACTGGCAAAGACTTGACTTGCCTACTTTCTTTTTTGAGGGGGTGGGGAGGGGCAGAGATTCTGTTCTTTTTAGATTTGCTTCTCTAACAACCTTCAAAGTTCATAAGATATCAATATTCATTTACAGCTTCTTTGTAACAGAAACACTGCTCAACTACTAGAGTGTTTAGCTTAGATTTTATATTCAGGTAAACAACTCCTTAAACCTCTAACATGTATTTCATTCATTATTTTACCACTCCTAGAACCAAGTAGGAGAAACTGTTAGAAATAAGTTGTAATTATAGATTATCTTCCAGTAATAATGTTAATTTAACAAGATAGTCAATTTAATGTTAATTTTTAAGTAAATATGATGTTAGTTTTTCACTTTAAAGGAAGTGTTTTTATGAAATCATAGTTACTGAGGATAAAATGAATATTAGTTTTCTAAAAGAGTTCATAGTAATTTTGTCCTATAAAGTAAGCTCTTCCAAATGCAATTGAAATTCTAATTAATATAATTTCCAGTACATTTAATATTTTCAGGGCAATGCAAATATATTAACAGCCTGGCATATTATTATACGTGAATTATTAAGGAGTTTATTTATGAAGAATTTCTGATAAAACTGTGGTTATCTATAATCATACTAAAAAGTAGCATTTAGAGTAAAATAATTTAAAAAACAAAACAGATGTGAATTTTTTAAATTTATACAACCCAACATTTATACTCCAAATTAAATATTACTATGCAAAAGACATTTTAATTCTGAATTAATTGTATAAAAGCAATAAAACCTATGCTATAAAATAAGCACTCATGAAATCAACTCTAGAGATTGAGTAAAAGCAAGCTACCTTTTCTTATTGAAGTCACGAGTAAATCATTAATTTGAAAACAGATCCCTTTACTAATAACTTTAAATAAATTGTTACTAAGACTACTTAGATGAACGAATATTAGGTGAGTAATCGTCCAAGTAAAACAAGAAGTGACTTTCTCTCTATGAATAGGATTGAATTGTTTATCCTGCAGAAACAATCCCCAAATCACAGCTGTTCTAAATGAAAGCTTATTTCCTGCTTATCCTGTAACATGGCTCATTGCTGGGGTAGAAGGGAAACATCTCCAGAGAGTCTCCCACCAGTACTGAAATCTGATCAAAAGATTACTTCTGTTCAAACTCACTGGCAAGATCCAGCCTTGAAACCCTACGTCATGGAAAACAGAACAAAAAGTAAAAAGCACAAAACTACCCTGTGTTCAAGATGATTGTTTTTTTTTCTGTTTTGTTTGATTATATTGTACATGAAGGTATGGACAGCTATTTTAAAGAAAATGGGAGACATCATGGCAGCCATTGCTGATTTCCTGTTGTCTTGTTTTGAACCTCTGTATCATTTGCATTGTTCTGTTTTGATTTGCTTTATTCTATTTTGTTTTGTTTTATTCTTTGCAAAATAAAAAAATAAAATGACAGGTTGAAAATAACTGGTGAGCAGCATTGTAACTACCACATTTCCTTTGTGTTGTTTTTGTTGTTCTTTTTTTATTACTATTGGTGCATGTCTGTGGTACAGAATGATGACATTCCTTGTGGAGTGTTACTACATGTATATAACACATCCTAGGGTTTGTTTTCATCCCCTCCCCATCTCTCCCTTCCCCTCCCTCCATCTCCTAGTCTCCTTCCCTTGTGCAAAAGATGTATCTCTCTATTTCTGATTATACATATTTTATTTTGCTCTTTATTTATACTTTGGGTTTTTCATGTAGAGCCCATTTTTACAAGTAACAAATTAATAATAATAAAATGACAGGCCATATATAAATAATAAGGTTCTGATGTATTTCCCATGCATTATAATTACTAAAACTTTACAGTCATAAATCTCAACATAAGATTTTTTATACAAGAAGACCAATTTAACCAATGTTATGAAATTTCCCCTTAACTTTATATCTTAAATACTTTACATTTTAAGAAATGTGGGAAAATGTTTACATTTATTAGTCGTTAACTTTACTAGTTCTATTTATCCACTGGACAACTTTTATCAGCAATCTCACATGTTATATTTAACTATAATGGCTGTACACAAGTTTGATAATGAGCCTCTGCAGAGTAATCAATTTGCAGGCACTGAGCTCATAAGCAGTGAGATGCCAATGATCTTTCACTATAAGGCAAAAGTCAGGATGTTATTTGAATACTAAAGTTGATCCAGGGTATTTGGAAAGCGACTTACTTAAAGCCATAGCAGGGGGAGAAGCACTCATAAAACTCAAAGAAATGAAAGATAATCATGGCTGAAAAAGAGAGACAAAAACATTCTTTAAAAGTGGTAAGTAGAAACTATAGAGAGAAAAAAGAGATAAAATCAAACCTAAATGTCAGGCTGACACAAACTGAAAATAACTTTTCAACATATGTTTATTAATGCTAAGAAAAAAGTATACACGTGAGAAATGCAAAGGTTGGTGTGAGTGAAATATGTCTGTGCAATGGCACAATGGAATGTTCTGAAGTCATAAAACAAGTCTGAAGATGCTACAGAACACATAATTATACCATGTAAAACATCTGTGTGTGAAGAACACATTAGAAAGAAGGGTAAGTATGAACAGCATTAACACATGAATTTTTCCATTCATATTATTTGAATGTTAAATGTTTATGTTGTAAAGTTGAAGTCAGAATTCACAGAATCGCTATGGAATAAAAATAAATCTATAACAAGATACCATCCTGATAACATACTGAATTAATTATGAATTGACAAAATGTTAGTTATTTTAATAAGACTTCTGACACTGAATTGTAAAACATCAATAGTATTTTTAAAGGTATGTCTACCTTAGTTACATTAATTCCTATAACTTAGACAAATTCAATTTTCAGTTTGGCATTAAAATACCCGTCTTAAAAACTAATGAACTAGTATTTGCTGTCTTCAGAAACATACTTTCTATAATTCTTATCTTATTAAAACTGAACCTACCAGCCAAGATGTCTGACACGGAGGATGATTTCGTGTGCAGTGAGGAGGAGGAGATCGACCTGGAATACTCTGAAGACAGCAACTCCCAGCCAAATGTGGATTTGGAAAATCAGTACTATAATTTCATAGTGTTAAAAGAAGATGACCCAAAAGCAGCTTTAAGCAGCTTCCAAAAGGTTTTGGAACTAGAAGATGAAAAAGGAGAATGGGGATTTAAAGCACTGAAATAAATGATTAATTTTAAGTAGACAAACTTTCCAGAAGTGATGAATAGATATAAACAACTTTTGACCTATATTCGGAGTGCAGTCACACGAAATTATTCTGAAATATCTATTAATTTTATTCTTGATTATATCTCCTTTTCTAAACCGATGGATTTACTGCAGGAATTCTATGAAATGACACTGAAAGCTCTGGAAGATGCTAAGAATGACAGGCTGTGGTTTAAGACAAACACAAAGCTTGGAAAATTATATTTAGAACGAGAAGAAAATGGAAAGCTTCAAAACATTTTACCCCAGTTACATCAGTCCTGCCAGACTAATGATGGAGAAGATAACCTGAAAAAGGGTACACAATTATTAGAAATATAGACATGGGAAATTCAGATGTACACGGCACCGAAAAATAACAAAAAGCTGAAAGCGCTGTACGAACAGTCACTGCACATCACGTCTGCCATCCCACACCCGCTGATCACGGGCGTCATCAGAGAATGTGGTGGTAAGATGCACTTGAGAGAAGGTGAACTTGAAAAGGCATACACGGATTTTTTTGAAGCCTTCAAGAATTATGATGAATCAGGAAGTCCAAGACGAACTACATGTTTAAAATACTTGGTCTTAGCAAAGAGGATAATGAAATCGGGGATAAATCCATTTGACTCCCAGGAGGCTAAGCCCTACAAAAATGATCCAGAAATTCTAGCAATGACAAATTTAGTAAGTGCCTATCAGAATAATGACATCTCTGAGTTCGAAAAGATCCTGAAAACAAATCACAGCAACATCATGCACGACCCTTTTATAAGAGGGCACATCGAAGAGCTTTTACCAACATCAGAACACAAGTGCTCATAAAGTTAATTAAGCCTTACACAAGATTACATATTCCTTTTATTTCTAAGGAGTTAAACACAGACGTAGCTGATGTGGAAAGTTTGCTGGTGCAGAGCATGGATAACACTATCCATGGCCGAACTGATCAAGTCAACCAGCTCCTTGAACTGGATCATCAGAAGAGAGGCGGTGCCCGTTAGTTATACTCACTGGATAAATGGACCAACCAACTAAATTCTCTCAACCAGGTTGTAGTCAGCAAACTGGCTTAATGCAGAGCAAGCTCGTACAGACCTGCTGAAGTGCAGAGTTATAATCCTTAAAAGAAATGGGAATGGCAAAACTACTGTCGGTTGACTTGTCCTGAAAATTATTGGAGTGGTGGCAGAAGTGCTTTTTTGATCAACTGGTATATGTTTTGTTGCTGCATTTATCCCAAGAAAATAGCTTTAACTCCAGAAGAAAACCAAGACACCATGGGATTCATGCTGATTGGCATCTTGCCCTAAACATACAACATCATAGCAACATGACCAGAGAGGAGAGTTTGTCATGATTTTAAATACACTGACACACTACTGTTAGTTAAATTTAAACATATTTTACCTGCAAAAATTCTCTCACAACCTGCAATAACTTGAAACGCATACCCTTTTGAACACTTCCTTTTCTCATGTATGAATGAAAATGCTTGCTGTATTTTGCAAAATGTCAGTTCTCCAGAAATGTGCCGTGTATTTCTGTACCTGCAGTTTAGTGAAGGGATAGGTGAAACCCAGAACTAGAGGCATACTGCCACTTAGGATCCAAGCAGCAAAATAAACAGTGTAGCTCAGAAAACAAAACAAAACAAAAAAACAACCTATAGCAATGAGGAATTCAAGAACTGGTGCCATAAGCATTATCTTCCTGATAAGATTCAAAAGCATTTTTAAAAAGTATCTATTTATATCACTGTTTGAAAGAATCCTTCACTTATTAAGCTATAAGAATTAAGGTGATTTTGATTAAGTTGGGTTCAAAGTTTACCTCAGAAATGTTGAGAAAATTATTTAATCTCTGTACATGTCAATTTTTTCATCTGCATATGGAGTAACATGAAACTTACTTTATGTATCCCCATGATAATTTTCACAACATTGCAGTTACAGTAATATGCTACTGTAAGCATTCTATATCTTGCATATCACAATCAGACCTCTATATCCAGCTGCAGCTTCAGTCAGAATAAATTAAAAATATTTAGGGGAAAAATACATCAGTACTGAATATGCAAAGGTTAAATTTTCTTGCCATGATTCCCTAAATAATGCAGTGCACCTACTATTTTTTCACAGTGTTGCATATTACAAATCACGCAGAGATGACCTAAGCACATAGGAGGTTGCATGTAGGTTATATGCAAATATTACACCAGTAAGTAGACTTAAGTAGCCATAGATGTTTGGTATGTGAGGACCAATCTCCTGTGGGTAATGAGGAACAACTATAGTAGTTTAGTAATAGCCATGATGTTATAAAACAGGTAACATGAGAGAGATTCGTGTTAATGAAATTTATCTTCTATTTTCCTCAACACAGAGATGGACTACATTTCCCAGTCTCCTTTACAGCTACTGAAATTTGCAATATTCATGTAAATTCTGACCAGTGATGATTTTCCACATTGGTGCCTAAAGGCTTTCAGTGTGGAATTCTCCATTATTGTGTCTGACTCATGACTGGCTCTGAACCCTTAGGGTAACCTTGGCTAAGCATTCTTATCATGAATGCTTTTGAATCTTATCATGTCTGAGCTTAAAGCTGTGGTGCACAGAGGGAGGAAGCCAGTGGCTGAAGTAGTATCAACTTGCCACTTGCTAGCCCCTTTTTAAAATGTCTTTGTGAGAAATATACAACTATAATATCTGAAACATCACACATTGTGGCTTTTGTTATAGTAGTTAGCATTACTCTGGGCAATTTGGGTGCTACTCTTTTTATTTTGAATTGAGCAAACTGAGAAATATTATGGTTAAGAATTCACAACTATGCTTCTGGGAAACAGCTGTATACAAATCCAAGTAGTATGATGCTAGAACTTGTATGTACAGATTTTGTTATGTGCTTGATAGATAACTATTATTATTAAATGGGGCATGTTTTCTCACCAGAGATATATCAGGTTCAAGATATGAAAAAATGGTTTATAGGGAAAGGGTGAAAGTTGGAGATGTCACAATGGTCTTAAATAAACAGATATAGAATATATATTTAATAAAACTTCATGAAAGAAGATATGATTAGAGAAAAATACCTAAAAGGACACCTTAGAAGACAATAAGAAGAGGATGAAGTAAAAATTCACAATTGTCATATCATATGTAACACAAATCAATCATTTTTTACTATAGAATTTATTAGGTGTATTACTTTGCCAGAGATTAAAAATAACTCGAACAAATCATTAGCACTTTGTCTGACATAATGAATTGTACTGAGAAACTGCAGAAAGGCACTTTTGCACCAACAGGCCATGTTCAAATGTACAAAAAGTGAAAGAATGGAAAATAAAGTATCAGTATCATATTTCCACATAACCCTTTTATTGCAATTTAAATTTATAAAGGAAAGTGACACTTAATACCCCTCTCAATACTGAAAATGTGATACCATGAAATTTAAACACATGAATTCCAGTTACTTTTTAAGGAGCATGCTTATTTGGTAGCGTATTGTGTAGTTTTCATAACATTAAATTTATCTTATTTTTGAAGGAAGAAAAATATTTTGTCCTTCTTTAGTTTATCTCTGTTGCACTTATTTGTTTTGTTAGACTCATTTAAAAGTAGTATATCAGTGTTATTATTTGGTGGTGCTATGAATTTTTCACTTTTAAAGTTGACAATAACTAAAAGCTTGAATTAACATGTTGTAAATTAAGGGTAAATGGTAGTTTTTATCTAGCATTTCTTTTCTACCTTTGTTGGGTCTTATTGAAGGGTAATCTCTTGTTGATCCATGCAATCCTTCCCTCCCATTGCTTAAACAAGAAAGAAATATATTAGATTATCTAACTCGGGGTCAGGCAAGTAAGTGTGAAAGTCATCAGTATAGGACTACACTGGAATTTCCCATCATTTAGACAGGAAAGTGACAGAAATTATACCCTCAGAGAACCACAGTAAGTTCCAGTATGATATTTCTATCCCTAATAAACCTCTGATATAGTAAGGTACTCTTTTTTTCCTCTATACCCACTCTAGAAAAATAGATAAATAAAACTGCAAACAAACATAATCATAAGAAGGAATAAGGAACTTCTGGTTTTAACTCTGATGTGTGAAGGACTTGCAAGTCCACCATTCCATCCTTGCAATCAGAAAGAGGTGGGTAAACTAAAAATCATTAGTTTTTCTTAACTGAACTCACAGAGAAACCACTGCCCTTAAATATGGAGAGACAGGCTCATTCAGAAAACACAACAGAGCTATCACCTGAACAGAAGTCCCTAGCGTCACAAACTGACAGAACATTTAGAGACAGTGTTGATGAATTACTGGAGGCTTAGTGTTGACTAGCCTGAGAATCAGAAACTCTCAGCATCTATAGCCATTGGGAGGTTTCTGAATTTTCTTTGGATATACTTGCAGAATCTTGATCATCTGTTTATGGTGAATAGTCATAAAAAAAGAATTTTCATGACTTTGGCAGGGAAAAGAAAAAGCAATAATTGTCAAATGTATTCATGTCTATTATTGGGGGCAAATCATTTTTCTAGACCCTTATCCAAACTGGAGGAAAAAAACTGCTCCCATCACAATATCTTCCAGCTCTTTTTTCCGGTCTTAAAGATCACAGAGCACAGTGATGAGGAGTCAGGAGTTCGAGGGAATAGACCAGGAATCCTGCTTCTAGGCAAGGGAAGAGAAGCTGGGGAAAAACTTACAGCAATGGAGAACCACGTACAAAAGTTAAAGCTCAGAAGAGAAATTGATACCCAAAAATGCCTTACTGTCATACCGAAAGTCGCAGTATACAAACAATAGGTTATAGCTGAGAAAGACATAAACGCAGAACCACTCTGAAGAGAAATACTTCAAGGTCAATGAAAGACAAAAACATCCCACATATAGATGTTTGAAGAAGCCTCTTGCACATATAATTATCAAATGCAGACCAAATTTTTACGCAGGTAAATAAAAATTCTCACTTTAAAGATCACTTTAAAGATCTACTTAGCCTTATTTCCAATATGAAGATTTCAACAAGATCCCACAAAAACTTATAAGTTACGCTGAAAGGCAATGGGAAATATAATATGAAGAGATAAATCAAAACCAAATATGACACAAATGACAGATAGTATGTTTAATCTATTACTGGCACTTGTAGAAAAAAGGAAACAGTATGCAAGAACAGGTAGAAAATTTAAGCAGAGAAATCAGAACACAAAGTAACAATTTCTAAAAATCAATAGAATGTTTTTTTAAAACAATTTATATTAGAAAAGAAAACACCCTTGGTGGGTTCATCAGTAGACTCAGCACAACCATTGTAAGAATCAGAAAACAGGTTGGCAGAAATTTACCAGTGTCAAATGATGAGAGAAAAACAAAAGAAAAATAATGGAACTCTGAGGAACTATGGAATAATCAATATGTGTATCACCTCCATATTGGGACACTGTGAGGGAAGAAAAGAACACAGCAGATAAGTGTTTGAAGTAATAAAGGCTTAGAATTTTCCAAAATTAATGACAGATACAAAACCAAATACACGTAAAGCTCAGGGAAAAGTAGTAGAAACATATCATATTTAAAGTGCAAGAAGGAGGAGGTAATTTAAAATCTTAAAGGATTTAGGAGCAGGGGGGAAATGCTTTACCTATGGAGCAACATTAATAAAAATTACAGTATATTTATTATCAGAGACCATATAAGCAAGAAGAGATAGGAGGGAAATATGGAATGCACTGAAAAAACGTTACCATCCTGTCGCTACATACCAGCAAAACATTTTCCTTTAAAAGTGAAGAAAAATTAGAGAATAGAAGGAAAAAATGAAAATAAAACTTTCTAAATTAGTCAGGGAAAAGGGGTTGAAGGAAGAGGAGGCTAATGTAAGAAAAAATTAGGATATATTATGTACAGCTTAAAATTCCCTATGATGAATGTGATCATATGTATATTTTAAATCTACCAAAAATTAATTTTTAAAGAGTGAAAGGAGATTCCAGAGGGCTGGTGGGTTGGCTGGAGGACAGTGAGTTCATGCTCTGCATCCCTCTATTCCATTCTGGAGGATGGGCCAGCTGGAAGATAGTGAGTTTGTGATCTGAGCCTCATCCATTGCATCACAGAGGGTGGGCTAGCCGGAAGAGCAGAAGACCGATGGGAACCCCAAGACCCAGTGCAGCAGCCTGGTACACCTCTGGAGGGTGATCTAATCAGTGAGGCCAGTAATGTGGAAGTGTCTGAAGCAGCAGTAAAGAGACAGAAGTTGGTCTCTGGAGAACTCTGGCATCAGAAGACCAGACCCAGCCCTACACCCAGAGGCCAAGATCAAGTTCATACCCAGCACATTTCTGTAAAGCAACACAGACATTATCATAGAACTGTAAACACCAGAAGAAGAAACTGAGCATAGATGTCCTCACAAGCCACCAGCCACCACTAGGGACTGGTAGCCAGTGCCAGTGGGGAGAACCAGCCAGCCAAGCTACTGTGCACCTGCTATTATCAGGGGAGCCTCGGTGTGGCTGTATGTGTCTGGAGAAGCCAGCTCTGCACCTTACAGCCCCCATGGGAACTTAGGATAGGAGAAACCCAGGTGCCTGACCCATTCCTCTACAGGGTTGCAGACAGGCAAACAATATGAGAGGCACTTGGGACCCCAAAATGGCTTGTCTGGAGGAATACGGTCAAGATACAGCAAAAGGCAATCTCAAACTTCCAGCCCACACAGAACATGTTTAGGAGACATATATACAGAATAAATTGGAAGTAACACACCTGAAATTTCTAAAAGGATAGCAAGCAAAATAAAGAAACAACTTTAGGAGGTTGTAAAAGTAATCAGATCAGAAATATCTCTGGTAAAAGAATAAATGGCAAATACAATGAAAGAAATGCTGAATATATCTTTAAAAGATATAGATAAAAAAGAGGAGCATTAGAAAATGATGAACCCTTGAATGAACAAAACAGGAAAGAACCACAATGCAAGAAACAGATTCAAAAAGATATCCAGGGAATTAAAAACTCCATTAAAAGCTAGCAAAATCACTTAAAAGAAACTGACAATAGACTTTTAGACCTTGAAAACAGGATTGCAGCTAGTGTTCACCAAAGATTTCTTAAAAATAAAAAGGAACCAGGAAATAACAATTCAATGGCTACAAGACTACACAAAGAAAAATAATTGAAGAATAATAGACATCAGCAAAAAAGCAGGGGTCAAAAGAATGCCATAAAAAAACTATTTATAGACATAATAGTTGAAAACTTCCCCAGCATGGGAAAACTGACATACAGATAAGTGAGGCATATACTCCTACTAGCCATAACCAAAATAAATCTACACCCAGACAAATAATAATCAAGATCCCAGAAATTCAGCATAAGAACAGACTATTAAAGACTGTTAGAGAAAAGAAACAGATATATATAAGAAAACCCATCAGAATCATGGCAGACTTCTCAAAACAAGCCATCAAGTCAAGGAGAACTTGGAGTGAAGTGCTTCAAGTCCTGAAAGAAAACAACTTTCAATGTAGATTGATGTACCTTGAAAAACTATCTTTCAAAATTAATGGCAAAACAAGATTCTTTCCTGATAAAGAACAATGGAAGGAACTTACGATCACCAAACCAAGCATATAAAGAGTGCTAAAGGATATTCTAGTGATAGATAAAGATGACTACAGTTCCAGGAACAGTAGCAGAGGGCGATTGGTGAGCAGGGCAGACAACTGAACAGAGGGGGAAAGTGGGGGACCAATGGCATGGAGATAGATGGTAGAGATGAGCCAGTGCATGTCAATCTTAACCATTAATGTAGATGGCCTCAAGCGACCAATAAAAAGAAACATAGGCAGAGTGGATTGAGAGACATGATACTTCGATATGAAAGACATTTGACTCAAAAGAAAATTCATGAACTGATGGTTGGAGGAGACAACACAATGTTCCATGTGATGGAGACTCAGAAAAAAGTGGGGATAGTTTTCCCATAAACTACAGAATGGATAGGAAAGATACGACATGTTTATACAATGGAAAGCTACCCAGCCAAAAAGAAGGATAACCTCAAGGCTCCAGTAAGTAAATGGATGCAACATGAAATCATGCTCATGAGTTAAATGGTTTGGACTCACATGGATGAACATTATGTTGTCTCCCTATTGAAAAAATCACTGAATAAGTTAGTAGGATCCAAAATGTACAATAGATATTATGAAGGTGAAAGGGGAAGAAATGTCTAAAAAGGGAAGGTAGTAGTCACTGTTAATTTCCTATTACTTTGTTTTGAAGTTCTGTATTATTTTCATTGTTTTATTTGGTTTTACTCTGTTTTGTTTCATTAGATTCTATTATGTCTGATGATATGGGCAGTTATTTTGAAGATAAGATATATTATAGTAGCCATTGTTGATTTCCTATGATCTCATTTTGAAGCCCTGTATCACTTTCATTGTTTTGTTTTGATTGGTTTTATTCAGTTCTGTTTTGTTTGATTTTATTATGTCTTATGGTCTGGGTAGCTATTTTGAGAAAAGCATGAGGCATTATGACAGCCATTGTTGATTTCCTATGATCTTGTTTTGAAATCCTGTATCACTCTCATTGTTTTGTTTTGATTGGCTTTATTCTTCTTCATTTTGTTTGGTTTTATTCTCCTTTAAAGAAAATTTTTAAAAAAGAGTGAGACAGAAAATAAAGCGGAAATGATGAAATGAAAAGAGCCACAGCCATTCTACTCACTCAGCATAGTAGGATAAAGAGGGCAGAAGTTAACTACCAGTTAACATATATTATCAATAGTTCTATATTTTATTTTGAGTCCTACCTCATCTTTATCTACTCTACTAATTATATGTATTGTAAAATTTACATCAACCACCACTATTTCTTCCTTGGCTGGATCATTAGTTTTAAGGTGAGTGGAGTTCACTCCAGGTCTTTCATATCAGAAACAAGATTTGTCTGACGTTAATCTTCTAAAACTGAATCCAACTGAGTGGGATGAGTAACCCAAAATTTATTCTCTGAGTGACCTGATGTAATCACAGAGATCAGAATTTACTGAATGAAAATAAAAGTGTTAGATGTCTAGAAATAAAAGTATGCAAACTGTTTGTGTAATTTTACAAAGGGCCATCCTTTGTGCATCTGTGCTCATCAAGGACTAAAGGAATTATCTCCAACAACAATCTCAACTTTTTCCTCTGCTGTTGTGTTCACAAGGCAAATGTCACACTCTTTAATCAGCATGTCCAAATATATTTGGATCAATTCTGGGATGTTACAGATTGAGGACTACTGGGTCTTGTCAAGATGATGCTATTCTATAAGATCTCTTGTGTGTCAGTCAGCATTCCTTTACCAAATACCTGAGAAGATAAACTTTAAAGGAATAAAGGCTTATTTTGGTTCACAGTATTTCAGATTCCAGTCCTGGCTGTTAAACACTAGTGCTTTTGGGCCAGTGGCAAGAGAGATCATGGCAGGAAAAAGCTGACAGAGGTGGCTGTCTCTTCAAGCAAATATGAAGAGAGGAGCTAGGGTCCCAAAGTCTTCTATCAGCTTATGTCCCAGTGACCTAAGTTCCTCTTACTGGGTTGTATATCTTAAAAGTTCCATCACCTCCCAATAGTAATATGGACTTGGGACCAAGATTTCAGGTTCATTTTAAATCTAAACAAAGCACACTGAAAGGCATCCAACTAAAAGAGAACAGAAATGTAAGGTCTTTTCTCCTCGTTACAGTGAGTTGTATAATAATCCTCACTTATCTCACAGCATTTTCATGTTCATTATTTGATTTTATTTTCACAACTTTGAAAGATAAGCCATGTAATTGACAGTACGTCCATTTTAGAAACAAAATCTGAAAGGGTAAGGAAGTTATCCAAAGTCACACAGGATTTAGCTTTCTAAGACTTAAACCATTCTCTTCTATCCAATAATGTGTTTATTTCTGAAAGAATATTCTTTCTACTATTAGCAATGTGTTAAACTGTAGACTTTCTTTAGAAGTGAAAAAACAAAATACTCAAACCTAATGAAGTTTGAAAGACTCCTCTGCAGAAAAATTCAGAATTCCCCATTCATATTTAAATTCTAAAACAATTTTGCATATAGTATCTATTAATATTGCTTCCCCAACTAGAGAACAAAAAAACAAAATGCAGAGTAAAGCTTGTTAAGATCATTAGTATTTCATTTTGCTGTGTCAACTATACCACTGTAGCAATCATGTCTCTCTTGGCCAAAGCAACAGCCTATTAATCTCTCTGTTTTGGTCTTCATTCCCTGGTCAGAAACCATGTTTTCTTCAAAACTCATTTCCTTTTTCTCCTAAGCACAGATTGAGAAAGCACCTCCAAGCTTCCTTTGCTGGTGTGTTCAGCCATGTTGTTGAACTCTAGCCAGTGAATTATTGGCACAGCATAATAATATGCACAGCATTTCTCATCTCTTGACTATAAAGGGAGCAGAAGGAAGAACAGATACCATGGGGCCAGCACTCTGGGGGAGCCACAAGAAACACAAGCCTGAGTTACTCAAGTCCCT
Source organism: Hydrochoerus hydrochaeris (assembly GCA_004027455.1). Classification (NCBI taxonomy): domain Eukaryota; kingdom Metazoa; phylum Chordata; class Mammalia; order Rodentia; family Hydrochaeridae; genus Hydrochoerus; species Hydrochoerus hydrochaeris. The sequence goes on along the minus strand of PVLA01009251.1, from coordinate 2,690 downwards.
CACTGCCACACATTCACATCCAGGTAGTTTTGTGAACAGTTACTGTGTGTCATGGTTTATTTCAGTGGACCCCAAGCCTCATGCCTCTGCATTATGCATTTGTGATTGGCTCATTGTCTAGCACTTGGATTGGGGTGTGAGTGCTACACCCACCTAGGGGGGGAGCCATGATGTGATGTAATGGCAGGAAGAAGGTGTGTCTCTCTCTTACTGGTTTTCTGCCTTGCTGTTTGCAGCCACCATGAACTGCAGCCCTGCCATGTCACCCTGCCTTGGAGCCAACTGAGTATGGACTGAAACCTCCAAAAACTGTAAGAAATAAACCTTTCCTTTCCCAACTTTGGGCATCAGATATTTTGGCTCAGCGATGAGTAAAAAGTAACTAAGATACTGTGTTAAGTGAATAAGATTTATTTTTTTAAAAACCAATATTTCCCCAGTCTGACTACTAGACCCTTTTGCTGTGCTATGCGTGCCACAGTAACTTAACTGCTATATAGAAATATTTCCACGCTAGTGCTCCTGTGCCCATTGCTCCTTTACTGGCTAGGTTCTTCCTGCAGTTCTGCCATGGCTCACTCTGCCACTCTTCCTGTTTTTCCTCAGTCCTCTGCATTTTTTCCTTGACCACCATATTTAAAATCTCCACCCAGGACTTTAGACCCACCTCTGCACATGCTGTCACACTCTCTTGATTTACACATATTTTTCTCTATAGCAGTTATGAACATTGAAATTATGTTTAACTTTTGTTTAAACTACCATTCCCTCCTCTCAAATTAATCTCCACGAAGCCAGATGATTTCATAATGTATTTTCAATCAGTCCTTAGTTTCTAGTGCACAGCACAAATGATTAACTGAATAAAGCAATGAATGCAACTGTCTAGAACACTGAAATTTCTACATAACATGAAATCTAATGACTTATGTCCTCAAGACATGCCTGGTAAACATATTTCCTTTAATTTTTAGTATTTGTTCATTATATCTTGAGAGGCTTGAGACAGTGAATTGATAATGGAAAATTCCTATAAAAAACCATGACTTGATTAATATAAAGTTTAAATGCATGAGAATGCCCATAAACTTTTCCAAAGATACAACTGTCCCTTAACTATGTGCTCAAAATTAAACTTGTAGTACAAAATGTTTAATGCATGCATATATTCTTCACTATCTTTTAAGAATCTTTAAACTAAAAGGACTGAATTGGAACTCTAATTTGGTATTTGCCTCTGACATTAAGATTCTTAATTTCCCTACAAAGAGCTCTATTTCTGTCAGATTCGTCAGCTCCTCCAAGATTACTGTCCATTTTTAAGCAACTCATGTGAGTATGATTACACTAATGAAGCCAAGTAGAAACTCCTTCTTGACAGGGCTGCTTCTGCTGTTCTAGCTACAAAAACTTTCAAAGTGATTGCCAAATGCCAATTAGTGGTCAGGGTAGAGTGATGCCTGAATGACACATTTCTGATGGAAAAGATGAGCTCCTAGATTTTCACATTTTCTATCATTTGATGGCAATGGCTTTGAGCAGCTAAAATTCTCAACTTTTTTTCAAAGCAAGGTTTGACAGCTAACAATCTCTCACTGTAATCCAACACCTAAACACATCTGGTATGCAATATTTTACATATGAAAGATTATCCTCCCCTACAATAATTCCAACAAAGATATGAAAGGAGAAATGGCCAATGAAAGGCACTTACTAAACCAGCTACCACTGTGGAGAAATCAATGTTAGCCTTGCTGGGCAACATCTGAGGGCGGGAACATCCCACAAAGATATCAGACTTCAGGGTAAGAGAGGTGGGGCATTTATACACTGACCACTGCCAGTCAAGAACTGAGGGTTGTTCCTAGTGGGTTTTACAGTCCCATTACCTCTGGACTCTCACACAGATGGGCAGAGTGACCTTGAGCAGTAAAAGAATTTTTAGGCATTACTTTGCCCCTCATGTTGGCAGCTGGAAATCAGATGAGAATGCATGGAGCACTGAGATACCAACTACTGGAGTTAAATAATCAAGAACTGTATCCTGCGATGGCCTTTGGGTGAGGGATTGCAGGATGCAACTCAACCCCTGCTTTCTTTCTTTTTCCTGATCAAGAACCACAGAGTTTCTTGACCCTTCTGTGAACTGGCTGGTTGATGGTTTTGTTTTTTCCCCTGCAGGTTTGAACCCAAGCCAGGGCCTTGAATGATTCCTGACACTAATAAATCTGTTTAGGCTGTTGATCAAATACACTGAAGGGTCTGACATGTTGCTGAACACATGGATCTAGTCCCAGCCTTTATACCCTTATATATACTCTTTAATTCAGTGCTTCATTTCAAACATGCCAAGGTGAAATGTCTCCTTTTGCCCTGCCAGTGACTAAGACATAGTGCAGCCTCTTCTCTATGTAAGTTTCTCTAGCCTGCCATTTAGTGTTTCTTTGAAATCCCAACCAGCTCCATGTCAGGTACGTTCAGAGAACCCCACTCATGGAACTCCCCTGCCACAACTTTTTGAGTAGGTTGATTGCGGCGCACCTTTTCTGTCCATGCCGCGTCCTAGTCCATCCACGCCTTGTGACAATCGCTTCTCCAGGAAAAGGACATCGCATGTGGGAATTGGGCGCGGGGATCTTGGAATGTTTTGTACTGATAATTGTAATTTGTGTAGTTCACATGTGTATGTT
>PVLA01009250.1:11750-77821 GCA_004027455.1 Hydrochoerus hydrochaeris | reverse complement strand
TTTTTTGTGTTCCTCCCTTCTTCCATCTGTATCATCCTGAGAGATACTTCCTGAGAGCATTTCTTTTATTACTCTACTCATATCCTGCTTTACCTGATTTAATATTTCAGTTTTGATCTCGTCTACAAGGTCCCAAAGATATCTCTTAATGTCCATTAAAGCCATGTCTGATGATGCACGTTTGCCGCCCTCAGTCTTCCTTGTTTTTCCTTCTCCTGGATCAGGGCTCTCTGGGTTCTGGGCAGGCGGCCTTCTCCTGCCTCTCTCTCCTGTCATGGCCCTGGCTTCCTCCACACAGGTTATAGTGCAGGTCCCAGCCCCCTTCCCTGTTGGCCACATTTCCTCTGAAGCACACTGGTGAGGGACCTCTGACCTCTCCTGCCTGCTCTTGTCACTGAGGTGTAAGCAGCGGCTGTATTTGCCTGCCCCTCCCCACTGGGCCAGCCAAACTTTAGGGGCAATCAGCCAGTTAGTACTTGTGAGGCACAGGGAATTGATATGGGATGGCTCATTGGGTCCCGGCCAGGGGTGCAGCCCAGTCCAAGCAAATCCCACAAATCTGCTCTGGGGAGGGAGCAACCAACTGAAGTCACTGTCACTCCCAGTTCAGGCTCCTCCTACTTGATTCCAACATGTTGCCTATTTGGCCACGCCCTTCCTGTGGGGGGGGTCTCATTCCCAGCACTGACCATGGATCAGTGAGGGTCCCTTCACCAGCTCTGCTCTCCACTCTCTGTTGGGCTCACCAACCCCCGACTTTAGCGCTGCTGCACTTCCTGTGAGTGGTGGTGGGAACGAGTTTGGGCAGCTCTGCTGGCCGGTGCAGATTTAAGCTGGTGCAAACTTGGCGGGTCATTGGGAAAATGCTGTGTCCCATAGCTTTTAGCTGTTTCAGTTGTAGTCCCAAAGTATTTGACGAGCTTTTTTATGTTTTAATTTCTTCCTGTGTCAAGAGGATCCATCTCCCTCTGTCTGAGTCTCTCTAGGGTGTTTTATTCTGGCATATGGATTGTTTTTCCTGGGAGGCTTTGTATTCCGTTGCTCACTGATTGGCCATCTTGTCTCAAAAAATAAACTTTGTTTTCAAAGCTTTTTCTGCATCTTTTTTTTTCTTCTAAACTTTATTTACTGTGATGGATACTTCTAATGTGGTATAATGCATCCAACTGACCATAATTAATTTGCTTAGGCATTTTCAAGGATGGTATGCTGCAAAGTGGAGGAGGAAGCACATTACTAGTAGCTATCATTTGAGAAAAAATCACAGATGAAAGAGCAGACATAGGCATATTGGCAGTCTGAAGGCAGCTGATCAGAGAAGCTACATGGGAGGCAAATGATTCTCTTCACTTTGGGTATCATAAAGCAGAACCCTCAGGGACTCTCTCATAGGCTGAGTCCTGCAGAATCTTCTTGTTCACAGAACTATATCCTAGCAATGGCTTTAGATGGGGGGCCGTGTGCAAGATGGATTCTCTTCACTTTTTTCTAAATGAACTAAAGAGTACAAAATGTTTATATAACAAAGAATTTTAAGAGAAGGCACATTAAGTCATTCATTTTACTCGATTCTAAAATGTCACAGTGGGAAGCTCCACCAAAGGCCCGCCCTGCCACCAGGAACTCAGCGCAGGCGGGGCTCAGGGGTAATCTCCCTGGAAACTCCACCAAGGGCCCGCCCTGCCACCGGGAACTCAGCTCAAGCCAGCCTCAGGCATAGGCTCCCCGGGAACTCCCAGAATGAGTTGTTTTTAAGGCTTAGACCAGTCACTGTTACTCAGAGTCCAGTGGCTGGAAGCTGATCACATGATCCCAGCTGAGCTACAAAGGATCCTGGGAAAGTGAGCATTCTATTCTACCTGTCTAAGAGGAGGAAACATAGACAGACTGATTTAGCATATTGAGATGGAGGGACTTTACTAGTCAATTATGATGTATCATTATATTGGAATGTCAGCCATTAAAATTAGTTTTTTGAAGAGTATCACTGACAGGAAAATACCAATGATAGGTGAAAAGAATAATGCACAGATTTAAGTTTCTCAGTTTGGAAAAAGTAGCACAGTATATGTGTACCTATAAATATAGGTTAGAAAAAAATATGAATATGTTCTTTACAGTTATCTCTAAATGGTAGAGTTATATATCATTTTTATTTTTCTACATTCTAAATAATTGCTGAACCTTCATAAGTGATCATATATTTCTTTGAAAAGAATTATGTTATTCTGAAAACCAAAAAATTTTTAAATGAGAAGTTAGAATGATAAATTTTTTCTGCATCAGGACAGGACAGCTGTTGGCTTTAGTGCCAATAATTGTGCTTAGCATAACTATTAGCCAGATTTCCTGTTTTATAGATTTTCTGTGGTCAGAATCATGCATTAGATTTCTTAGGAAAGGAGAAACAAAGGTTTAAATATACCTTTGTTAGTAGCAAGACTTATAGACTAGTATATATTCTGCTGAACAAAGCAAATAAACAGTCCAGTATACTACTGCAGGAGGTTTGAACTGAAAGCAGGCAGGTAACATATTTGCAGGATCTCTCCCAGATCTGTGAGTTCTGCACAGACCCACAGCAAATGGACCATCTTCTCGAGAAGATGACCATGTTTTGTTTGAAAGAGAGTCGAGGGCCCAACCAACGTGGTTGGATATTCTGGTAAGAAAGAGCTACAGAGATACTGCCTTTCTTTTGTAGAGAGAGATTTCGTGATTTAAACATGTCTCTTTAAATGTCCCAAAGGGCAAAGCATGCTTGAATGTGAGCAGGATCTAATTAAAAACAAGGACATTTCTCAGTATGTATTTCTAATCCATCCTGTTGGAAAAATGTACAAAACAGTGCTCAGTGCTGATGAGGGTATGAGTTAACGGTTAATTGTTAAATGCTGTTGGTGAGAGGGTGAATTAATTAGCCCTTATACTAGGAAAATTTTAAGGTTGTATCTACTTTAATGGAGAAGTTGTGCATCTTAGAAGCGCCTTTGGCCCAAGACAACTCACTCAGCAGGGATAATGTGAGCAGGGAAGGGAGGCTTCTGCTGTCCTGAAGGGCGCTTATCCTAACAGCAGCCTAACACAGCGGACAGGGAACAGCCAGCAACTCCGTGGAGTGTTGGAGAGAAGAGGGGCCGGGACACAGACCCTAGCGCGCCCTCTAGCGACTGATTTTTGGAAAACAGGCCATTGAAGATCTTGCCTGGAGTCCGGCTGGCTGTCAGCACACCTCAGCCCCTGCAGAAAGGGGCTGAGACTGGCCAAGCATGCTTTCTTGCTTGAGTTTACCTTCCGTCATTCCCTAGGTGACACAACCCAAGACGCCTTCCCACCAATTGTTAAAGAAAAAGTGTGTTGAAAAAGAGTTTATGCAGGACTGTGGTGTTAGACAAGTGGACCAGGGCCATGAGATTTAGTTAGGAAAATTGATTGGCCTGAACTCCAAATACAGCATGGCCTAGTGGAAATTTATAACCAAGACGTAGAGTAGGGAGTCAGAGGGTGGAAAATTACTAACAGAAAACATGAGAGGCTACAGGGATTGTAGCTACATTGACCTGAAAGAAATCTTGCTGAATAGAGGCCTGGGTGATCAGATATCACCTGGGTGATGGTAGCAGGTAAGGAACGTGATCAGAGATCAAAGGTGCAGGGGTTTTACTAAACTATTTACCGCATTTCCAGGAGCATCCTACCAAGTGTTACTCATGCTTGGCCCCGCATCTCCGCATGTCACGAGATACTGGTGAGAAACGTCTTTAGATGCTGTTTTAGTCAGAGTATGCTGGTAACAGGCAGAGAACAAATTGTGGAAGTCACACTAGAGGGATGCAATGGGCGTTGTGAAGCCAGCGCTGGATGCCGGGTGGCCGCTGAACCACACAGCTGCTTTTATGGAAGAACAATACACTGTGTGACCATGGTGTTATTTAAGGTAGAGTCTGTGGTGGAGTAAAAACTTTTCTCCTAGCTTCTTAAGTTCTGCATTTGGGCCTGTAAATTTAACAAAAGACAGAACAATTGGAGAAAAGGCATGCGATTTTAAATTAATATATACATGAATGCAAGTTCACAGAAAAGAATGGAAACTCAAGTGTTTAGACTCAAAGATTTATATGTCATTTTAACAAAGTAAAGTTTGTCTCCCAGGGCTGATAAATCATGGGGAAGTGGGTTGGAAATACATGGGGGAAACTAATGAAAGATAAGGATTATTTTTATAAGGTTTGTTTGTGTAGATTCATGTGCCAAATCTCTGTGTCTGGTGATAACAATGGCTCTCCTTTTTCGTGTATAAGAGAGGAGACACATTAATGAAAAGAAATTTATACCTTGCTTTAAAGCAGATAAAGTGAAAATAGAGAACACTTCCTGCATCTGTTGATTTTCCTTGGCTTTCAGCTCAAAACAAACCCTGTGCCTAGCATGTGCAAGGCTTTATCACCAGCACCATAGGGGGAAAAACAATCCTTATGTCAAAGTGGCGTATTTTGAGATGATATATGCTGATCTTCTTTAAGTCGAAAGCAAACCACTAAACCACCAAAAAACTAAAATTATCTCTCTCTCATTTTAGTCCTTCGGAAGTGGGTAATCTATGTAGATAAGGCAGCTCCAACATTCTTGTCATATGACTTCCAAGATTGCTTCAGCCAGCCAGCACTTTCTCTACCCAGAAGAAAAGAGATGTGGGGAGGACTGAGCGTCTTTTCAGTTCAAACCTAATCACCTGGTCATATCTAGCTGCATGAGAAGCTGCTATGGTTTGATGAGGTTTGAGTTTGTCTACCAAAATGTTCTGCATTTGAAACTTCTCCCCAGTGTGGCAGTATTGAAAAGGACAGGAACTTTTAAGAGGTGTGGTCTGTGCAAGGTATTTAGGTCCTAGGGTACCATGGTAGAAGGTTTAATGTAGTTCTTTCAGACTCCAGTCAGTTCTCAGGAGATTGGATTGTTATGAAAAAAGCAAGATTCCACCCAATCTTGGACTTCTAGCCTTTAAAACTGTGAGCTAAGTAAATGTCTTTTCTTCATAGCTTATCCTGACTTGGGTATTGCATTATAACAACAGAAAATGGATAAGAACAGAAGCTGAAATATTAATCTGTAGGTGGGGTCAGGTAACATTTGGAGGTTTTCTTATTCAAAAGTAAAACAGAAGATATATATTGGGAGAAAAAGAGTAGTATCTACCAAGGTTATAAAACCAAGAATAGTTTGACTTAGAAAATTGTGAGGTCCAATAACTGTGGATACAATGTGGGAGTTAATATAAATTATAGAACAAAGGAAGTGGGCAAGGGAGACAGACCCAACCAGGAGTAATGAGATACGGATTGTAATGTGACAAGGAAAACAGTGAAGCATGGAGACAATTTCAGGCAACTTTTGCCTGCTGTAGGCTGTGGTCATGCAACAACAAGAAAACACAAAGAGAACTTCAGACTCAGTTCTTTTGATTTGCGGGAGGATTTCAGAGACCCAAGAAGAAGACTGGTTGGTTTGAGAAACAAAGAGAGGATAATGAAAAGAGATGTTGAAGAGGACAGAGATTAAACCTATTTCTAGTGAGTTCCTGGCAAAGTTTAGCAATCAAAGAGTGATTCACCATTGCACAAGGGCTGTGGATGGTAACCACATCCTTCCTGTCCTTTCTTAACCAAAATTCTAGAGAGTATTCTAGGACTCATTGGCTCCAACTCAGCACTTCTCCATTGCAATGAAGCAGCTCCTGTTTTGGTTTCCAGGAACATCTTTAATGCCCAGTTCAGCAGATACTTTACATTCTTAGCTGGTACTGCTCTGCATCATTTAACTCACTTAGCCACTGAGTTCTTTTTTTTTTTTTTTTTTTTTGGTACTGGGGATCAAACTCACGACCTTGCGCTTGCCAGGCAGGCGCTTAAGCCACTGAGCTAAATCCCCAGCCCCTTAGCCACTAATTTCATTTTCATATTCTTTCTTGCCATTACGTGAATGAAATCATTTTCTTCTAATTTTCTTCACTCCTGTCTTCTCATTTTCTTCCCTGAGTCCTTCCTCTTTTACTTAGGCAGTACTATGTTAGAAAGGATATTTTGGCCCATTCAAGTTGGTCACAACCACCTCTTATGTTACGGAGGCTGAAAAGCTAGAAAGTTACATAACCCAAACTTCCTTGCATTTAGGGTTTCAGACGTGTTTTAGATTCTGCCATTCAGGTGGACTCACACTGGAACCTGGGGAGATACGTGGGGGAGGCAAGGAAGCCACTTTGGAGAAGAATCTGATCAAGGTATTCATTAGAGTCTTAAGAAAGGCCATATCTTAGCCGGTTCTCTCTGCTCTAATGAAAATACTGAAAACCGGGTGGGTTAAATAGCAAACATTTATTTTTCTGGAATCTGGGGAGTCCAAAATCAAGGTACTGACAGATTTGGTGCCTGATAGGGAACCACTTCTGGGCTCACAGACAGCTTGGAGGAAGGAAGGAGGGAAATCTCCCTCTAATAAACACGATCCCATCCATGAGGACTCTACTGTTATAGCCTAATCACCTCCAGAAGTCCCATATGCTAATATCACCTGGGCACTTATGATTTCAAGATATGAATTTTGAAAGGGTACAAATATCAATTATTGAATCCATTGTAGTCCATAGCCATAAATAGTTTGAGTCATAGGTTTGTACAGTCTTCCTAGAAAATGCACCTTCTCTCATGCTTCAACTTCTTGTGTGTGCAGATGAGTTCTAGATAAGTTAGCAATGAAAGCCATAATGATGCATAAAAAGAATACCTTAATATGTTTGCTGATAGAATATCTGAGACTGAGTAATTTACAAAGAAGAAAAATTTGTTTCTCATGGTTCTGGAGGCTGGGAAGTTCAAGGTGAAGGCATGGATGGATTTGGTCTTTGGGGCCAAGATTTTGTTGGTGTTTCAGCATTGTGTTCTCACATGACTTGAGAGTGGGAGAGAGAGAGAGAGAGAGAGAGAGCCACTCCTGAAGGCCTTTTTAAATAGAGGCATTGATCCTAAATGCCTCCCAAAAGGCCCTAATTTCAACATTGTCATGCTGGGGATTAAGTATTCAGCTCAGGAATTTTAGAGGGAACCAAAACATTCTACATAGCATCACAGCAAAGTCAGAAGCTTGCAGCAAACTTTTTTATTTTTTTCCTCCTAGATCTCAGGGCCATGTGGGGAGCTCTGCTTTAGGCTGAAGGTCAGCTGGTAAGGTACATAGGCAAGCCCCAGTGAATTAATGCTTTGTGAAAATGAATCAAATCCATTTAAACTCCCAACTTAACTGAATTTATTTATTAATTGTAGCAGTTTTTCAGTGGAGTCTTCAGGCATTTTTTTTTTAATGTATAAGATTATATCATGAAAATAGGACATTAATTTCTTCTTTGCAAATTTGGATGCCTTTTCTTTTTCTTTCACCCAGTCACTCTGCACGGACTTCTAGTACTATGCTGAACAGAAATGGTGACAGTGAGGAGTGGACATTCTAATTTTGTTACTGATCTTTAAGGGCAAGTTTCAACTTTTCACCACTGAGTATGGTTTCACTGTGAGCTTGTCTTATATTGCCTTTATTATGTTGAAGTGTATTCCTTCCATACTTACTTCACTGAGAATATTTTGTTTTATAAAAAGATGTTGAATTTTTTAAAACAATTCTTTCTCCGCATCTGTTAAGACCATATGATTTTTTATTTTATGAAAAAATAATATATCATAAGAAAATAAAAAAGAATACCAGTAATCATTACACTGTATTATTTTCTCAAAGTAATTACTCAGTTTTTTAACATTTATTCTATTAATGTGGTATATCACAATTATTAATTTGCATTAATTGAACCATTCTTACTATCCTATGAAAAACTCCTACTTCATAATGGTACATGATCACTTTAATGTGTTGGTGAGATCAGTTTGCTTGTATTTTACTGAATATTTTTGCATCTTCAAATGTTAATCAAGAATGTTGGTCTGTGGCTATCTTTAATGTATTTGTCTGACTTTGGTATCAAAGTAATGGTGATCTCTTAAAATGAGTTTGAAGGTGTTCCTTCTTCCTCTTCAAGTTTTGGAAAGAGTTGGACAAGGATTGAGTATTACTTCTCCTTAAATGTTTGGCAGAATTCAGCAGTGAAACCATTTGGTACTTGTTATTATTTATCTATTCATTTTAAAATGTCTTCTTCTTGGTAAATTGCATGTTTCTAGGAATTTCTCCTAGGTTATCCAATTTCTTGTTCAGAATGGTCTCATATGATCCTTTGCATTTCTGTAGTATCAGTTTTATTTCCTTTTCAATTTATAATTATATTTGTCTTTCTTTTTAAAAAAGTCTTGCCAAGTGTTATCAATTTTATTTAAAGTTTTGATAAACCTAGTTTAGTTGATCTCTATTTTTTTGTGGTCTTCATTTATTTCATTTATTTCTTCTCTGACCTTTGCTATTTCCTTTCACTGAGTTTTTCTTTTTAAAGCTCCTTTAGTTCTAAAGTTAGGTGGCTAATTTTAGATCTTTCTTTTTTCTTAATGTAGACATCTGTTGCTATAAATTTCTCCTTTGAGAATTACTTTTGCTATATCCCATAAGTTGTGGTATGTAGTTTCCATTTTATATTGTCTCAAGACATTTTTAATTCAATGATTTTATTCTCTTTTACTTTTGATTTCTTTTTTGGCCTTTTGGTGGTTTTTGATCATGTGGCTTAATTTCCACATATTTGTGAGGTGTTTCTCCTATTGTTGATTTATAGATCATGCTAAACATAATTAATATGATTTTTTGAGGCTCCTTTTGCAGCTCTATTAGTCAGCCTTCTGTCACTATAATTAAATACATTACACAGACCAATTAAGGATTAAAGACAGTTTTAGTGGTGGGCCAGGGTTACAGCTCAATAGCACAGCTCCTGCCTAGTTAACCCAAGCACAAGGTCATGAGTTTGATTCCTGATGCAAAAAAAAAAAAAAAAAAAAAGCCCTAGAGGTTAATATCCAGGAGTGAATGGCCACTGAGTCTGAGAGTGATTGCTAAATGAGCATATCCAGTGCCTATACTTAGGCTTCTAAATACCATTTTTCACTAGGTGGAACCAATATTCTTGGAAGAAATCACTAATTCCATGGCTGGGAGGGAGGGTAGAAGATAAGCTGAAACATCTCGCTGTGCCTGAAAGTAGGAGGCAAATAATGATGGGGACACAGGTCTGAATAGGCTTCTACTGGCAAAAGCAGAGATGATTTGATGAATTATGATTACACTCATGTAATAAAGAAGAAAATTATGGGTATAAATAAATAAGTGAATATATTAATTTAGATAAGGAATGATATATTCACGTAGTATAAGTAAATACTAATTACAAATTACCTGGCAGATATGAGTAATGGTTGTTTAGCTCTTCGACAGGGTCCAATAAGAAGAGTAAACTATCACTTCTCTGACACCCCTGGCAAAGACACAAAATCTGAACCTAACAATAAGGAAATATCAAATAAACCAAAATTGAGAGTTATTCTACAAAATAATTGGTTTGTAATCTTCAAAAGTGCCAAAGTTGTAAAAACCAGGGAAAGATTGATGAATTATTTGACATATAAAGGAGACTAGAAACATGGGAAATGTCATGTGTGCTTCTGGACTGATCCTTTCATTATAAAGATCATTACTGGTACCATTGGTGAAGCCTGAATAAAGTCTGAGGTTAGATGCTATTAATATATTATTGTCAGTGTGCTGAGTTCAGAGGTTGTGTTTGAGTATGTAGGAGAATGCACTTGCTTGTAGGAAGCACACTAAAGTATTAAATTGTAACGGTACTTAGATTGGAAATTTACTCAACAAAGAAATGAGAGACAGAGACAGGGATATTCTTTCTTCCACAAGGATATCCTTTCTTCTGTACCTGAAATGTTTCTGTTTGTCTTAATTTCAAAATGATTTAAAGTTAACGATGTTAACCCCTTGTCTCGCCGTGAAATCATATTTTAATGAACATTGGGTTTACCATTCTCCACTTTCCTGCCTGTGTTCCTTTCCTCTGTGTTATGGTTTATGGAGGGGTCTGGGGGTGGGGGAAGGTGGGAAGAAGGGAGTAGAATCACAATCACAGTCTTATAGGAGACATTGAACTACTCATGTGATTTCTCTACAGTGCCATTCTTGGGAGTCTGTCCTGTCCCTTAGGTGTTTGGGGACAGAAGAATATGCACCAGCTTTCCCAGGAGGCCTTCCAAAGATGACACTATAGAGGTGGGTTAGATCTTTACATCTTAACAGTTGCACTGGGATTAGAGAGAGCAGGGCAGAGCACATTTGAAAGCACCACCCAAAGGCGAGGTGAACATCCTGGGTGGGATCATGCCTAAGGCACAAAGCAAGCCCTTCTTCCTGCTAGAAAGATGCAGAGAGGAATGTGCATTGGCAGCATGGAAGGGGTTGTAGTGCAGAGTGACAGATGCAGCTGCCTGTGAAGTTCATATCTAAGCATGCCTGGGTCCCTTGGCATCATTGAAGTGCTTTCCCAAAGAGGTCAATTCCCCATTTCCACAGGAGGTCATGAGTTCGTACCTGCATTCTCAGCTACTCCATGAAGCCTGGCAGAACATTGCTGTCAATAATGATAACTTGGCCAGAGAGGGCTACGAGGACACTTGTGCTTGAAAACTGTCCCCTCTCTGCAGTCCTCGTGCTACTTTATATTATCCTTCAAACGTTTAAGTTATTCTGCCTTTTCTTTCTGTGCTCCTCTAGCAGAAACTGGGCCCTGCTATAAACTATCTTTGCTGCCAAGGCTGTCTCAATATTTTCAGCCCCTCGTTTCTCCTCCTAAAAAGCAGATGATTTTCAAATTGTTGAGATTTGTTGTTTGATTGCTTTGTTTTGTTTTTGATAAGAGCTATTTTTACAACTAAATTTTATGAGGAACATCAATATCTGTGATAAAGGAAAGTTGCTACTTCTAATCTAGAGAAAAATAATGACAGAGGAAGACATGGTCAAGGTATCAGCTGAGCAAGAGACCATGGTGTCAAGGAATAAGGAAGATCACCAGGGCGGAAGCATCTTAAAACTGTTTATTTACTTAACTGGACAAAGAGAGAAGTGTCAATGAATAAATTCTCAGAGTAGTTCTTTGGGACAAAAGTCTGCTTGTCTAAAGAGTCAGGTGTGGGGAGAGGAGGAGGCTTATAGTGGTGATGCTAAATAAATCCCAGAAGCCAGCACTGAGTTTCAAATAGAAGGAATCCACAGCTTTGTGGAAAATTGGTTAATGCAAGACTTGCTGTTCATTAATGTCTTCAATTAGGTCCAGTTAGAGAAGCTGGTGCTATCTCAGCTTCACTTGGTTAGAGTTGGTCTTGTTCAAATACAGCTCTCTATAATGGGACTATTCGGAGCAGGTCAAATCAATCTATGGGAAGCCATTTAAAATGACTCAGGGAAAAAGGAAATTTGGTCCCTATTCTTTAAAGAATATAAGACATGAAGGCAGGTGCTCCCTCCTCTCGACACCTGGGATGTGGGCAGAGGAGTGTCAGGTGGTGGCACTGCTTGGCAGCAGTAACCTTGGCACTGTCACCTGACAGTGTTCTTGAGCCGTCTCTCCTCACCTCCACCCCCAGATACGAAGTCATGAGAGGGATTCCCACACCTCCCAGTCTGGCGGCACAAAAGCTGAGGTGGGGTCAGTGATTGGTTTCTTCTTTGTTCCGAAGGAAATGGCAGTTTGCCCACACCTGGAGCCTGGCAATGTTTTGAACCTCTAAAAAAGAGAGCTAGGAGCCAAATATGGCTTGACACAAGATGGGGTGCTGGTTACATTTTTATCATGTGTTATTTTACATACACAATTCTTTGTGTGTTTCATATGAAAACTCTAGAAATATTTCCTGTAGTACTTTTGATAACTACATATTTTTTTTTGCCTGATTTGTCTATGGAAGTGATGTTTATTTCTTTCTTGAGAGAAAATTCACCATATATCTACATAGTTAACAATTACGAGAGCTTGCCATGTGTCAGGTATTATGCAAAGCACTTATGCATAATGCCTTTTTAAAATCTCCTCTGAAAATCCCCTAAAATTTGGACCTATTGACATCCCATTTTACTGATAAATTGCAAAATCTCTTGCTGTAAGATTCTTGACAGAGGCGAGTAGATTGACTGGGACCCTGAGAACCGGGACAAGCTGGGTGTGCCAGCACACACTGCTCTGGGGGGTAGACCCACTGACACACGGAGCACCAGGACAGCTGGGGTCAGACATGCGGGCGCACACAGGCCTGTGGAGTGTGTGACCAGCTACCTGGAAGCGTCTGAAGCAGCAGCTCTAGCCAGCGGCGGGATTCTGGAGAATTCCACCCACAGAAGACCAGTCCCAGCCCTCATATTTGGAGACCAAGATCTTCGCCATAGCCAGCACATTTCTGGGATCTAACACGGACACTTAGAGAACTGTAAACACCAGAGGTATTTTGCTGCTTTTATTCTCCCTTGTTTGTGGCTATCTCTTTTTGTCTAGTTGGATGTCATCTTATTTTGTTTTATGTTTTGTGGTTATTTTTGTTTTGGGTGTATCCCCCTCCTCTCTTTCTCTGATATCCTGTTTTCTTTCTCCTTCTGCTTTTCATTCCCCTCTTTCTTCCTTCTTTTTTTCACTGTTTAGGTTTCTTATCTTTCCTTTTCATTTCTTTCCACCGATTCTCTTTCTCTCTTTCCTCAACTACTTCTTGAATTTAAACTTTCAAGTGAATAAACTTTGTCTCTTTCCTTTCTGATTGCTCCTCAACATTTTATTTCATTCTTTCTCTACCGTGTCCTCCAGTTCCCCAACACTCTGGTGACCATCCTTTGACCTCCAGCCTTGACTCTACTGTATTTGACCTCAATCACTGTATCCTGTACCCTACCCATCTTAACCCCACTCCCTGCAGAAGGATAAAACCACTCCACAGGGGAAAATCACTAAATATAAGGATATGCTATATGTTTGATTTTGTTATACAACTTTAGAGTTTGTTCCTGTGGTCAGAGGTAGCAGGTTAATAGTTAACATAGTTTGTCAGCAGTTAAGCTGTAATTGAAACTACCGTTATTACTAACTGTACTACTTTAGCCAGGATGTCATACATGTTATAATCAGTTTTTCTCCTCTGTATGATCCCATGGGATCATAATCACCAACATAGCCCAGAACCTAAGGATTGGGTGCTGAACCAAATAGTAACTTTACATCCTTTACAAATTGGGAAGATAGGTTCTTGAGATAGCTATTTTAAAAACCACCTACATCTAGAGGACATCTTTGAAGAACAGACATCTCCTAGGGAAGCCTCAGCACTAGTGATAAAGCTATCTATCATAAGAAATTGGCAAGCATCAACATAGAAAACAAAATAAAATAAAAAATAGAAAATAACAAGACACAGAAGCAAAATGCAAGCCAAGACACCCAGCCTGCTCATGACAAGCCCAAAACTCAATGAGATAGATGAAATTGGAAATCAAACACTAGAACTTTCTGAAATGATGGCAACAAAAGTGAAAAAACAAGTGGAAAAGGCTGTAGAGAAAATTATTTCTCAAGAATGAAAAGAAATGCTTAAAATAAAATACATTAGAGAAGACACAGATAAGGAAGAAGGGAAAATGTTATTATATATATAGGTATACATATAAATGTGTGTATGTATGCATATATAAGATAGACAGCTATACTACTAATCTCTGTTAGTTCATCAAAAAGAACAGCTTGTGCTTTCATTGTTTGTTTGATCACTTTTTTATGCCTAAATCTTGCTGAACAACTACTGAACAACTACTTCTCACAATATGCAATATATTGACGAGAGTTAATTTCCTACTATTTTTTGAAATTCAGTATCATTTCTCTCCTTTTTCTGTTTTGATTTTTAAAATTAAAAAATTAGAAGAAAGAACAGATGAGCTTAAAAAATGATAAAAAAGAAAAATGACTAACATAAGAAAGGAATGGAATCCATGAAACAGATCCAAACAGAAATCCAAGAGATTAAAATCTCTAAAGTATGTGCTACAGGCTGAATAATGGAGAGACGGAATTTCAGACCTTGAAGACAGAATTGCAGCTAGTTATCATGAAAAGAAAGATATCTTAAAAATAGCAAGCGAGCATTAAAAATTAATCCAATAGCTACAGGATGAAGCAAAGAAGAATAACAAGGGATCAGGGTAGTGAGAAAGCTGGAGATAGCATAAATGCCATAAAAATATCTTCACAGAAAGAAGCAGGAATAGCTGTTCTATTTACAGACAATGTGTTCTTCAAATCAAGAATAATCAAAAGAGATAAAGAAGGTCACTACATACTTGTTAGGAAAAAACTTCAAGGAAGAGATAATAATCATAAATATGTACACTCCAAATACAGGAGCACCCAGCTATATAAGACAAATATTAATAAACATGAAAAATCTAATAAACAATAACACAATTGTAATGGGAGGTCTTAATATTCCATTATCATGAAGAGATAGATTAACTAGACAAAAACTCAGCAAAGAAATATCAGAACTAAACTAATGGACTTAGTAAATGTTTTCAGTGTTCCATCCAACATCATCAGAGTACATATTCTTCTCAGCTGCACATGGGACTGTCTCTAAAATAGACCATATACTCACCCACAGAACATACTTAAGTAAATGCAAAGGAATTGAAATTATCCCATGTATATTATCTGACCATAGTTCAATGAAATTGGAAATTAATGGCAAAAGAAACTGCAAAGACTCCATAAACACTTGGAAATTAAATAACAGCCTCCTAAACAACCAATGAATCACAGATGAAATTAAGGAAGAAATTAATATCTGCAACTAAATGAGAATGCATATACAACATACTGGAACTTATGCAACACAAGGAAAGTAGTCCTGGGGTGGGGCAGAGATTTATAGCAATGAATTCTCACATCAGGAAAACAGAAAGAGCACAAATAACCTAATGTTGCACCTTGAGCTTCTAAAAAAGAAGAGCAAGACAAGCCCAAAGCCCATATGAGGGAGAAAAGTACAAAGATCAGAGCAGAAATTTACATAATGGAGACAAAAAAAAAAAAGAATGACTGAATTGAGGAGTTGAGTCTTTGAAAGAATAAATAAAATTGATAAACTCTTAGCCAACCTTATCAAAAAAAGAAAGCACTCAAATTCATGCACTGAGGAATGAAAAACAAACCACTAACGATTTTATGGAAATTCAGAACATCATCAATACCTACTAGAAAATCTTTACTCTCATAGGATGGAAAACACAGAAGAAATGAACAGATTCGTAGATATGTATGAATTGCCAAAGCTGAATCAAGAGGATATAAAAATCCTGAATAATCCAATATCTGTTAATGAGATTGCAAGTATAATTAAAAACTGACCAACAAACAAAAACCCAAGTCGTGATGGATTCACTGCCAAATTCTACAAGAAATTTAGAGAAGATTTAATGCCAGTACTCAAACTAATTAAATTGAAAGGGAAGCAGTATTTCCTAACTCATTCCTAGAGGCAAATATTACTCTGATACCAAAACTAGAGAAAGGCCCGAACGAAAAAAGAGATCTACAGGCTGATCTCCCTAATGAACACAGGTGCAAAAATCCTCAATAAGATACTGGCAGACAGAATGCAGCAAATCATCCAAGAGTGTACACCATGAGCAAGTGGAATTCCAGTGTGCAACACAGAAACTCTACCAAGTGTGCAGTCTTTTGGACTCAAGACTATTGCATCAACTCTTACCCACATCTTCAGTCTACTGATGTGCCTGACAGATTTCATGCAGTTGTGAGACCCCTATAATCGCACAATCATGAGTCAATTACTTTTAACCTCCGCTCCAAATCACACATAGTTATATTGGTTCAGTTTCTCTGGAGAACTCTGCTTAATTGTAATAAATTTCCCTAACATGTCTTATGCTCTAGTTTTCAGTTGAGTTCTGCCAGAGTGATCCCTTTGGAGGCTGGATTGGAGTGTATAAACCTCTAACAGTTGTTCCTCCTGGCCCTGGGTTCTCTCCCAAGGGTCATTGCTCAGGCTGGATATCCCTCACCAGCCTCTGTCTATAGGTTCTAGAAATTTCTCTCCAACACCCAGCCAGCTTAGACCAAGTAAAGATGTTTTGCTTTACTTAGCTTCAGGAGACTTTATCATTTCATGTCATTTCCTTTTTGAAAAATTTATTCACTAAGCTCCCTGCAAATTACCAGTGTTTTTCGTAATAGTTGGCTATGTGTGAATTAAATATGTCTAAAAGAAAAACACAAAAATTATTTTCTATAGGGTGAGAAACTGAGTGGGAGAAACCCCTTGTACACTGTTAGGACTCTGATTTTTTAATAATTTAGCTGTATGCTGTATGTGTATTTATGATAAATATGTATAAATGTACAAATACACATATGTAGACATATAAATAAAATGTAGTAATATGTGATACAACTATTTTTCTGTGTATTCTAATATAGAAACTTGAATTTTGGCATTTCTGTAGCCTTTTTTGTTTTCTATTTTAAATGAGATTACTAAGATCCTTGTATTTCAATAGGAAATTTATGATTTTTCACAATATCTATATAGTGAATTATATTCTTTTCTGGAGATTAGAAATGTTGAATTTATACATCTAAACCTAAAACAAGACATAAAATTAAACTTGGCCTTAAAATATATCTAGTTCCTCATATTACATACATTGAAATAGTACTTGGCCATGCTGACTACATGTCTAATCCTAACGATGTGTTTACCCTGTGAACTGAAGTCTTTGCCCAAGGATCTGTCTACTACGGAGCCATAAAGAGGTAGAAAAACAATAAAAAGGAGAAGTTTCACCAAAGTGATCTTCTTAAGAGGAGCGGGAATCCTATCACTTTCTTAAGCCAGTTAAGTACAAAAGTCTGATAACTTATTTTTTTACAATCCAGATCTGAAAAAAAAAATTGCCTTCTTTTAAGGAAATTACTGACTGGTATACTCCATCTGAAAGAAAGTAAATTAAGAAACAGGAAAACAAGAGATTCATACAAGAAAGATCTAAAGGAAATCTATTAATGGAAAGAGATATTCCAAACAGGAGGAAGCCCTAGAAAGCAGTCCATCCAAATAATTGGAGTTCAGAAGCCTCTAGAAGAGACATCTTCAAGAAGATGAGACTGATGGAGAACTTAATCTGTTTGAACAATTAAGAAAATATTTACAGGAAGGATTTGGAAATTAATCAGTGATAAATACTTAGAAAACTAAACAAATGGAAAAGCATGACAAATGCTAATTTCTGGGAAAAAATGTGAGGGGAAGCAAGCAATCATATTAGATTACATCCTGAGCTTTATCCTTGATTTGTAGGCATAATGGTGATGATGGATGAGAAGAGTGTTCTTGTGTGCGCGCACAAGAGAACAATATCCTCAGTCTCCACAGTGGAAAGTCAATACTGACTTCCTAAAACAGAATAATCACAATGTAGCAATATAAGTGTTTTGTCCAGACATAAGGGAAAAATAATCCAGAAGAGCTGAAACTACCTCTGGTACACTGGAAATGAGAAGGAAGGGCAGGTTCCTTCTTCTAAAATCTGTCAGCATCTGATTGCTTGCCACTGAGATCTCTGGAAAGCAACACTGCGGGGCTACAGGGGGCTTACTGGAATCAGCACTGGAGAAGGAGGAGGAAACCCATCCTGCGTTGGTGTCCCAGAGGGAAGTACGAGGGTGGTGGGAAGGGGCATGGATCTGAACTGAAATGGAAGCGTATCAGCATCTAGATCTCCTTCCTGCTTTGTTGTAGGGACTGGACAACAGGGCTCTCTTGACTTTGCTTTGTGAAAAAAAAAATACATTATTATCATATACACACTGTGATTCAGAGCTGTCATGCATTCTGGGTGCTGCCTATAGAGACTGTTACCCGCCCCCCACACAAAAGGAGGTGTATGGACTAAACAAAAATGAAGTGACCCTTTTCGCAGTGGAAGGGTTGACAGGTTGACCTTGTTAAATCTGTTGTCAGTCAGGTATATTTGTCTAGAAAACCTTTCTCAAATCGCATGGTGTTATCCTAAGAAATATCCTTTAATAAATTCATTTAATTAATAGTAGTTGAGTGTTCTTTGGCAATATGACCCTTAATTTTAGTACTATTCCCAGAAAAAAAAAACATAAAATAAAAAAATAAAAAAGAAACATGATTTTCTCCATGAGGAGGATTCTAAGAACTGAACTGTGGCAAAACCAGGGGCTCCCTGTGCATGCCTGACTGGGCACTGTAAAATGGAAACTAAGCTAAAGGAAACTCACCTTTGCTAGGAAGAGGAGAACCAGGGCAAAGGGCAATGGAGGCTGTTTTGAATCCGATTTGAGAAATACAGTTAGCATCCAAGGGAATTAAAAGAGCTCACAGGGGAAAGAGTTGTTTCTTTTTAAGTAAAAATCTTAGAGTAAGGGAAGGCTTTATCCCCCAAGAGGCTGCATGGAGAAAAAGGAATTTATTATAGAACAGGTGGGATGGGTTCCAGTTGAGGCAGGCACCTAGACTGGGGTTCTGGTCAATTAGATCATTCTGTTTGGACTTGAACTGGCTGTTTCTGGAGCAGCCAGGGGCCAGGAGCCTCAGAGACATGAGACTCTGTGAAAACAGGAATCAACAAGCCCAGAGAGCAAGGGATGAAAAGTGCTTGTCAATGACTCCTGCAATAGGCTTGGCTAGCCAAGATCAAGTGTTTCTTTTTTTTAAACCTGGATCTAATTTGTTTGGTAGGATTTCCCCCAGACTGAGCTATGTTAACTCTGAAACAGATGTCATAATAAATTGCTACTTCTTTGCAACTGGTGGGTTAAGTGGGTTTTGGGAGAGATTAGAGAAGACAGAATGGTTTTATGATTATAAGATGATCTTGTAGAGAGCGAGAAATTGTTTACATTTTTACCCGTGGTCCCTTAGGAGGAAGTTCAAGAGGTGATCTGGGTGAACAGGAAGTGCTCTGTAGCTCAGTGTCCCTGGGGAAATTTCACTGCAGGGCTGAAAGTGAATGTAGACATCATCTTTGCCTTTATTAAGTGTTTTTCCCTTCTGAAACTTAGTTACTATAAAAATACATCGAATAGATGCTAAAGAACATTCAGAAATCAGTATAGGGTAAAAAATGGTGGTGATAAAAAAAAAAATCAGTAAGTGGTTGCCAGGAATTAGCATTGAGGGACAGAGCAACTCTCAAGGGGAGGAGGACAAGTTTCTATGTGATTAGGGGCCCATTCTGCATGCTGATTATGTTGGCAATTTCATAAATCTATTCATATGACAACATGACATAGACTACATACATGCAAATAGTATAGATACAAACCAATAATGTCTGAGTAAGGTCTGCAGTGTAGTTCAGTGTCAATCCCTTGATTTTTGTTAATAAAACTTTCCTATGGAGAATGAAATAATTGGAGAAAACCAGGTGGATGATACCTGGTAGATCAGCACTCACTGAGCTTCTTTTGAGAAATGTGCATTAATATAAAATAATTTCAAAAGAAAGAGCTTAAAACGTAAGGAGTTTAAATAATAAGACCGCAACAGGCATCCATTTCCAACCACCTGCCCTGATCGGCATTGCCTTTACTCGGGAAAGCATCACAGGGCTTCTTTGCGGCTCTTCCCTCTCCATTTCCCATCAGAGGAAATGGCCGCCTGGATTCTTATATTCGCCATCCTTTCGCCTTTCTGGATAGTTTTACCCCATACACTTACATCCTCAGGGAATATATAGCTTGGCTTTTAGGACATTAACTGTTACATAACTGTAGCCATAGCCTTTTAAAAACTTTCTTTTTCACTCAACACTTCCTTTCTGAATTCCATACATGTTGTATGTAGATTTTGATTTATTTATTGATGCATTCACTACATACACCATAGTTTATCTATCTGTTCTATTGTTTATAAACATTTGGTTTGTTTTCAGTGACTATTATTTTTAATCATAAACAGTGCTGCTAAAACATTCTTTTACATGCCCCTCAGGACATAGTGCAAGAGTTTCTCCAGGGAATATGCTACGTAAAGGTGGAATTACTGGGTTAGAAAATGCAGCCACTTTTTGAATTTACTAGATGATACCAAATTATTTTCTGATGTGCTGTAACTACTACAGTGGATTCCCAGCAGTATGGAGTATTGCAAGGATTCTTACTTTGTGGTAAATGTAAAATGGTATTTGATTATACCGTTAAGGTTTTTTGTGTTTTTCACCTATTTTTAATAAGATAGAGCATTTCTATGTATTTTTAGCCATTGTGTTCTATAAAATATAGATGTGACGTTTTGCCCATTGTTCAGCTGGATTGTTTCTTTTTCCTCTTTATTATGGATTGATGACATGCTTTGTTTCTTCTGAAGATTGATCACTAATATTGAGAATATCATTTCCTGTTACCTAACACCATTTTTACTTTCAATAGGGAGACATTTAAGGAACATAAATTTAATTTTATTAGGTTAATATCCTTTTAGAATCATTTAATTTATAGCACACTTTCCAAAGAAGTTCTTATTATACTTTATTAAACTTTTATAAACTTTATAGTTACACTTTACATTTAAATGTTTAATACACCAGAAGTTGGCTTTTATGTGTGGTGTGAGGAGTTCAGTTTAATGTTTTAAACATAGGTTGATCTATTTTCCTGTATTGAAGTGCTGAAGTTCATATTTTCTTCCAAGCATCTGCAAGGCCAGCTCTGGGGAAAAAAGTCAAATTTCTTTTTCTGATCTCTTTATTCTATTACACTATATATTTTTCCAGCAAGACTACACTATCTTAGTTGCTGTAGCCCTAGAATAATTTTAATATCTGAAAGACAAGTTATGTCATATGATTCTTGTTTTTTGAGTGCTTATTCTTGGTCCTTTGGTTAATCTATATATTTTTCCCAGCAAGACTACACTATTCTTAGCTGTTGTAACCTTAGAATAATTTTAATATCTGAAAGATAAGTTCTGCCATATCGTTCTTGTTTTTGAATGTTTATTCCTGGCCCTTTGTTCTTTCATGCACATCTTAGATTAACCTGCCTAGTTGCCTCCCAAACTCATGGAAATTTTCACTGAAACTATATTGAATACACAAAGTCATATATCTTTGGTTGTTTGCCCCTGTACACTTGAACACATTTTGCAGCCAAACAGATCATTCATGCAGCACTACATTTCAGTAGATCCTTGCTGCATATGACAGGCAGGAAGTTGGTTTGATATGGAAGGACAGGAAGCCAGTGGTGCTTTCCTGGTTTCAGTGTACAATGATATGGAAGAAAATTCTATGCTTAAGTTGCCAGAAACAGAGGTTTTACTTATAAAGAGTTGTTGCTTAAGTCCAATGATTCCAGGGGTTGCTATTTTTATTACATGAATACATTAACACAAACACATGACGATTGTGCTTCTGTGTATTCTAGCATGAAATCATTGTAACTACACCTGCAAATATCTGATACAACAGTTAAAAAGCCTTTTTTCCTTAGAATATCTATTTTCATCTTCCTTTCTGAATTTGTGAGAATTTTTTCAGTAAAAAGATATGTGTTTTTAAGAATGAGGTTCTAACTCAGATGAGAATGTATGATTATATAGATAGGGATACAGAATGGGTCTAAAAATTAAAGTTATGTAGATGATTGTATAGACTCTTAGATCAAATTAATGTTCATAGAATGTTTTATGGTTTAGATCTAAATAAAAATGTCACGTGAAGCCTGCAGACATTAGATATATGGCACTTGTCAGGTCATTTTTCCATGGCCATTGTGTGAGCACAGTGTCATTTGTCTTGGTCAAGGACACTCCAGAGACTACTGTACTTTGGCTTCAGTGTCAACGGTCTTGCATACTGATATGTATCCTGTGTCTTCACAGGACAAAGTGCAATTCCACTGGCATTATTCACTATGTCAAAGGCTTTCTGGTAAATTCTTCAGGCACTTGCCTTGTGGGAAAAAGCACTAGTTTGCCGCTTCCTAGGAAAAGAGCTATTCTTAGTGTTGTGTTGTAATTAGGTTCTTGTGAGGCATTGATTAAGGATAAAAAGTGGATCAGAGTCAAGGACAATGATGAAAGGCCGATTCTTAATAGATGCTCCAAATGCAATGATTCATTTGACTGTAGTGTCAATTCAATTGACTGTTACCAACTAACTCTTGATCCTATTAGTATAATTCACAAGAAGCATTAGTTTCCAAACTTGGTGCTAATTCAAAATCACATAATAGTTTCTAATTGCTTGGGGGAAATTGAGTAACTGTTTATTTGCACTCAAGAAATGTAAAATATAATAAATGAAAAATTGAAAAAAGACATTGCTGTAGGATCAATCAGGAAACCTTGTGGAATCAACCAGAGCTGGTGTCAGGGTTTTGAGAATGATCACAACGGTGAGTGAGAAAAAGTAACCTCATTCATCAATTGCTGGGCTAGACTTGATTGTCAATTGGTAAGTTTCATTAACTGAGCATCTAGAACAGGGGTATCCAAACTGTTTTGTGTGCTTTCTCCTAAAAGAATTTTAAAAAGCTGTGTACCCGCTTATGTCTCTGCCATCTGGTAGCCAAGATAAACTGCCGTTGTGGGCTACCATACAAGCACAATTTGCTACACTGCTTCACCAAGAGTGCTTTATGTGGGACCAAAATCATTGGCATATTAGGAGGCAAGGAACCTGGGTTTGTTCTTTTAAATTTAAGGATTATTAACTATAGTGAACATTTATTATGTGTCTGTCATGTGCCTGATCTTATTCTAAGCACTTTATATGTTTAAGGTCATTTAATGTTCTCAAAACACTGTAAGGTAAGTACTAGAATTCTCCTCACTGTGTTGAAGACTAAGTTCCTGGGTGCTTGAATAACAGAAAAGTAAGCATTATCTGGCTTCAGAGTCTTTATCATAACCTGAGTATTCCCCCAAACACATCAAAGGCAAATATTGTACAGTCAGGGTTTGCAAGGGAAAAGATTTAACACATGGTATATAATTCACAGGATTATTTGATAATGTTTACCCAAAATGTCAGAGATCTGTCTATGCACTAGAGACCCAAAGAACCCAGTTAAGGGACTGGATCTAACAGCAATGTCCTGCATAGGTCCAGCGGGAGACCTAGAGTGCATGGCAGCACCCCCCATGAGTTCAGCTGAAGATCTAGAGCTCACAACAATGTCTCAAGCAAGTCTGTATCAAAGATCTACATTGAGAAGGCCCAAAGGGCAGTGGTGGAAACTAGAAAGTCTGCACCGGAGGATAAAGGATCTGTGCCAGCAGCTAAGAGATCTGCACTGGGTCCTGGAGGCAACACTCAAGGTAAAGACCAGAGCTCTCCCAAAAGAACCACAGCCATCCTCAGTGATAGCAAGGACCAGAGCTCTTCTGAGTTCGTATCAGGAAAATCAGTGTGACAGACTTCTCCGGGAGAATCAAGAGCACACTGTTTTCCCCTCCAGTTCGCCTTTCATTCTGTTGGCAACAATCATCACCTTCCACACCCAGAAGCCCGCTGATTCAGTCTGGCTGGGTGTACCAAGTTGACCTCTAGTTAATCCCCTGCACCGTATCTTCTCCATGTGGCCATCAGAACACCTTTCACCACTGGGTCTGCTCTTTGGAGATCCCTGCACTCCATATGGATGGGCTCTCCAGCTCTCTAGGCAGAACCTCTGAGTATGTGCAAGGTGTGCTGCAGAGGCATTCAGCATGCTGAGCATCTCCAGAGCTGGGTTTGTGGAGCTGGAGAAGTCATACCTCACACATGGGCAAAATGGCAATATCATAGAATCATCAGAACATCCCTGATTCAATCAACTAAGTTTGTCATTAGACTTGTATACTTGGTAATCTTCTGTTCCCTTCAGGACATGAAGAGAACACATCAGTCAGGGATAAATCTGACCATGTATAGAAAGAGAAAGAAGAGAGAGAAAGACAGACAGAGACAGAAAGACAGAGACAGAGAAATAGACAGAGAAAGGGAAAAATGTCTGTTCTTTTTCAGTTTCAAAGTAACGAAGGTAGAACCAAGTTCTTTTTGAAGCAAAAACTACAGTCAGAGCTGTTACTGGGGGGAAGTAAATTTAGAGAACTAAATGCTTGTCCTTGTAAGTTTTCATTATTATTGCCTTTGGGCCAAATTCTCTCATTAGTTTCAAATAAATGTTTTCCATCATGAGCAAGAAAGGTTTTATACAAATTCCATTTCCCAGAACCCCGTGGATGAAATGGAAATTCCCTTTTCTGGTGTGGAAGCAAAACAAACCTTTCAAACCTGCCCTCTCCGTTTTTTTTTTTTTTTTTTTTTTTTCCTAAGTACTCTCTGGGTTTGCTAGGTGGCGCCGCAGGCTAATGCATGGGTCCATCAGCTCCCTTGGTGGCCTCAGGCTATGGGAGGACAGGATGAGAAGGCAAAAGACTTCTGCTCCCTTCCAGAGTTGGAATCATGAGATCAGTGTGCAGAAGGTGAGGTCTATTTGCCCTGACTCTGGCATCTGCTGTTCTATGACCATATCCCTCCCCAACCTGGTTAGTCCCTGCAGGGAGAGTGCTCTTGACTATGCTCTTTCATTATTCTTGAGGAAAATTCTAGGGATCTTAAAATTGACCCTAAACCCTGTATTTCGCTTTATCTGTGTCTTCTAGGCTTTGTTCAGAATTGTGGGAGAAAAGCCCAAGAAGGAAAGGAATTGGGAGATTTGCACCGACTCTCCCCCAGCCTCCCGATGAGACAGCCTTCACCCTCCCTGCAGCTCTCCAAGCCAGTAGTATGAAGAGTCGGCGCACTTGCTTGTAGGAATGACTAGCCCAGGGCCCAGGCGTCCATGTGGCTTGAAGGATACCAGCGCGTTTACTGACTTAAAACTTTCCCCTTCCCACCCTTCCAGAGGCCTGGCCTAGAGCTCCCAAATTAGCGACTTCTTTGCCTTAAAGATTTAAAGGATTCTTTTTAAACTACAGTTGTGATGGGAAAGGTTTCATCGGAAAAGTTGGATAAACCCAATGCAAAATGGCCCTGCTCAGAGAGCTCCAGGGAAGAGCCAGCCCCAGTCAGTGCTGGATGGCTGCACAGAGCAAGAGGTGGACACTGGAACAGAGAACTGCTTCCCTCACTTGGCATCTGGGCAGAACCAAAGCTTTCTTTCCACCTGCTCTTCTTGGAACCTCAGAGCCAGAGACCGGTCTGTGAGTGCCAAACTCTGTGTGTTCAGGAGAATCCTGGCTTCAAATGCTGTCCAGTACATGTGAAGGAACCCATGTGTCTGTCTGTATGTGTTTGGTTTGATACTTTCTTTCCCTTTCTGGCCTTGCCCTGAAATCCACTTCATGTATGAAGACAGCCCTCATAGTGGCCTTTTGTCTTTGCTGAGGACACAGGACTGAAAAGGAGCCTCAGGCAGGAGAAAGATCATCCACATATATTCCAGGAAGGAGACTTCTTAACATGCAACTATGCACAAGACCAGAGACAGAAGGCAATGCCACCAGAATTGTAGAGCAGAGAACATAGTCCAGAAAGAAAATACATACATGAAAGAGGCTAAATTTTGAAAAAATTTATCAAACACCCACATGCACAAGCACATGGGGAAGATGGTCACAAGAAGGCAAGAGAAACACAAAAACCTGAGGTACAGGAAGCCGCTGAGGATAAAAATGTACATCTCTGCATTGTTCTGATTACAGTGTGAGTTTATTTTAAAAGTACCCCAAAGACATTTGTTTGAGAAATTGTAGGGATTTCTACAATGTCATGTCCATCTCAATGATCTATTTCATATTTCAGCCTTGGGGAATTTACCAGTCCTGTATACATTTATCTCTGTCATAGCAATGATGCATTTTTGTCATGGCAATGATGCATTTTTTTTTTTTGCAGTAAACATCAGTAAATTTAAGTGCCATGAGTCATATTTTCAATTAAATTAATTAAATCATGGTCTAGCTAGAGCTTGATTTATTTCAGCCCAAATTAATGTAGACCCCAGGGCTACACAGATTTACACAGTTTATTTAACACAGCTTCTAACTGTACATATTGTAAAATCATTGTATAGATGCAGTACAAATTGGAAAACAATTCTCTTATCAAGTAGAATGTTAACAAATAATTTCTAAAGGCAACACTAACTTTAATCTTAAAACAAGCATCATGAAGGAAATCTGTTTTCGTTCTAATTGAAGGCAGTTATGGGAACATATTGCATTCCATATGTCTTTGGTGCAAGAGTTTTAGTGATATGGTAAAACCCCATTAAGAATCAGTAGTGCTGAAGTGTGATTTTTTTTTCCTCTCTCTTTCCCAGAATAGTTAGAGAAGATCGTAAATTCATACAGTAAGCATCCAGGAAAACTCATCTGCCTCATTCAAATATACTAAATACTGTTAAACAGCTGAAGTATGAGTCATACCCATATCACGTTCTTACAGTTCTGATAAAAAACACATCATGTTAATTAATGTTCCTAAGACAGTGTTGTAGCTCACAAGAAATAAATTGGAATGTCACTGAAGAAAAGGAACACAGGGTGTGATCTGGCTAAGGATGTTTGCAGTAGAGAACTAACCACAAAGATAACCAATAATGCTGTACCTTTAAACTCAGATTTGATCATACTGGAAATTCAGGGAGATGGAAGGCTGGAAAGGAGAGAGGAAGGACAGAGATCTGGCTAAGGTGAGAGCAGAAGGGCCAAGGAAGGGCAATTGAGCCCGTTCTGCTGCTGGGGCAGTTTGGTCCCTGAAGTCAAGCATCATGTGCTTTTGTGTCAGGCATCATGGCGGTTAAATAGGACTGAGTACAACTGACAGTTCTGCTTTCATGACTTAGTTGAATCTGCAGCCTGTATCAGGGCATCTTAGAATGCTGGAGGGGAAAATGAGTCAGATCTATTTTCAGCAAACTTGCAATAAAATTTGCTTTGTGGAGAGAAAGCCTGTGCTGCCCTCTTCCCTGCCTGTGCTGGAGCTGAGTGCAGATGTTTAGATACCTGCCATCTGTACCCAGGGACTGGGGTAGGCTAGGGAGACCCCAAGGCTGGCCTGTTTGGGATCCTCAGGCTGCTTTAACCAAGTTACAACCCCAGCATGGCCACCCACACCAGCCAGACACGAGATCCAACACAGGATTATTTTTTCACATAAATGATTTGATGAATAGGAAACATTTTTAGAGGTCTAAAAATCAAATCCAATTTCCATTAAATGCTTAATAAACTTATTCGTCAGAGAGGAATCAGTATTCTTCCAGGAAATCTAGGAAGAGTGGGTGTCCTACTTCTAGCAATTCCTGAAAATTCTCATGTATTATTCATATTCTTGGAAGGAGGGGCAGTGAGGCCCTTTGTTGGTTGAAAGTACCAGAAGCATAGCTCCGTTTGTCACAAGAAATGCTGAAATGCTTTTTAAAGTCATTTTGATGTGTCTTATTGCATTTTCATGGGAGACAGAGGAGGGGAAGGGATGAGTGTTGTATAATTCAATACAACATTCAGTATTGCAAATACATAAAAGTTGGGGCAATTTCCACTGGGTCTAGGAATCAGGAAGCATTAGCAGAATCCCCTTCCCTCCTGTGCTTCTGGCAAGGGCATGGACGATCCCATTTTGTATGTGATGTGAGAAGAAAAACTGAGTTTCGGTGACAGCCTAAGTACCATCTGCCAAGCTATCAGCAAACATTGGAAAGTCCCATATGCATGTGATGCTGTTTTTATGAAAGTGATGGCTTTACTGAAATAAGATGCCAAGAAAAGTTGAGTCATGTTTACTATGTGTCATAGGAGTCAAGACTTGTGTTCAAACCTGGATCTACAACTAACTTTCAGGGCCTGGACAAGCCCTGAGTCTTTCTGAGTCTTTGTTTCCCAGGAGAACTGGGCCTTTTATCACTGAAAGTCCACTCAGCTCTCAACTGTCTTCCAAGTCTTCTCATTTTCTTTTATTGTAGTTTGGATATATCCTCACAAGGAAAGGGAAGACAAATAATGGATTTTCCCCCCAAATTTTCTACTGCCATGTATGGCAGTATGTAAAGGGGGGTAATGGGGAGATGAATATAATCAGAATATATTATATACATTGAACCCAGACTCCAAAATGTGAAACTAGAACTCTGCATCATGTTGGACCTTTGGGCGCTGGAGAACAGGCAGCCTACTCGCCACCCTGGTGAGCAGCTGGTCGCCTGGCAAAACACTGGCACACCAGGGCAAGAACTATCAGTGACTCCTAAGCTATGCATCATGTTGGAACTTTGGGCCCTGGGAGAATAGGCAGACTACTGGCCGCCCTGGTAAGCAGCTGGGGGCCCCCGTTAGCAAGTAAGCACCATCGGTCTGAATATCTTTTTGGAGGATGAGTGTATATAGCATGGCAAATAAGGGGGATTTCCTTCTGCCATCTCTTTGAAGGCAAATATTTTTTTATCACTGTTTTGCTCAGTTTTGATTAGTAGTATTGCTTTATTCAATATTCTATTTTTAAAAGTTATATATTGCCTTCCATTTTCCTCTACTTGATTCAAAGAATAGCTAAAGTGAACAAAATGGGCTGTACTTTTGAGTCCACTGCTTGTGTCCTGGTGACCTGCTCTGAGGTTCTGTGGTAGTTTTATTGCAGTGCAATCGCATGGG
Organism: Hydrochoerus hydrochaeris; assembly: GCA_004027455.1. Taxonomy (NCBI): domain Eukaryota; kingdom Metazoa; phylum Chordata; class Mammalia; order Rodentia; family Hydrochaeridae; genus Hydrochoerus; species Hydrochoerus hydrochaeris. The sequence continues at coordinate 49,106 of PVLA01009250.1, read as the reverse complement.
TTTGTTCTGTCTTGTTCTGCTGTATTTTGCTACCTTCAAAAAATTTTTTAAAAAAATTTTTTTAATTAAAAAAAAAAAACTAGATTAGAAAGTAACAAAATACCTCCAAAAATCTCCCAACTCCACCAAAGCTAAACCATGGATCATGGATCAGGAGAAACTCAAAAGCAATGCAACAAAATTATATAAGGTGATTAAAAGTATATAACAACAATAAAACAAGTCAGTAAGGTACTGAGTAACCTGAAACAAGATATAACTAAGCAGATAATGGACTTAAAAAGTAAAAAGAAGAAAAGAAAGTGCTCTAGAGGATATGGCTGCGTGTATGTTTGAGTGCGTAGGATTGATAACCATGTTGCTAAGTTGTTACTGGATCATTGAACTTCTTTGCAGTCTCACTGTTTGAATGTACACTTTGTATTCTTTATTTTTGTAACTTTAACAACTAGGTCTAAGAAGACAATATGTAATTTATCAACTAGTGATTTCTTACTTCTTTTTTTTCCTGAAATTCTGTATTGTTTCTACCCCTTTTTCTGTTTTGCTTTTTTTTCCTCTTTAAATAAAATTAAAAAACAAAAAAACCGCCAAAATGTGAAACTAAGGAGATTAAGGAGTCATTGGAAGCTATGGGGTATGAAAATGTTTAACACATGTTATGTGCATGTATGAATCTTCCAAGCTGAAATTCATTAATCTATATAACCAATATACATTATTTAAAAAGATGTGAAACAAAATGCCTGCATATATATTTCGGGGGGAGGACACTACACATGTGCTAGAATCTGTATTTGGTAGAATCTGTATTTCTAATGCTACGGTCTTGGCTTCCACCTCTGGGGATTCATGCAGAACCTAGAGCCATCCTTGATCTTGGTAAACACATCTTAAGGAGTAGACATCATCCTTGAAGTTGAGTTGCCAGTAATTTAATGGAAAAAGTAAAAATGAGTGTGAAACACGTCTACTTTAGATCTGTTCAGAACAGATCTAAGAAGGAGTTTTAAGAAAATAATACATGTAATGATGTACAGCCTAAGTACCATCTAAATACAAATAAAGAGGAGGAAAGATTTTGGTAAAGAAAGCTGTGAGAGCTGCATCAGGCCTTGGACTGGGAGGACATGTTTGGCAGGCAGGTGCCTCTGCTGTGAAGCCTGGCTAGTGACTTCTTTCACTGGGCCTGAAATCTGGGAAAGGATGACCATTTCCAGCATAGTTATTATTGCACATACATGTTTAATGGCTCAGGGACCCACTGAACAACTGCTGCTATGTCCTGTCTTGATGGAGGGAGCCACTTTCTTATTTGGCTTTGGATCCCACACTCTCTCAGGTATCCTGAATTTCATATGCAGTCCTTGAAAGGGCTTCTTGCCCAAGGAGTCTGTGCCAGATTCACAAGGCATGGGAAGGGATGATGAAATGAAATCAGACAGCCTGTGTTTTTTGTATCAACTTACATGCAAACGACCATCACCTGGACCTGGGTGCATCCATGTGTTATTTAGCACACGCTGCATGTGTTTGTGGATGTGTGATTTGTGGGGTTTGTGCAAGGCACTGCTTGGATCTTTGGAGGGTGCCTGTGATCATTATTATATGTGTCAACTTGGAAGGTACTTCCAGATGAGATTAATGTTAAAATCAATGAACTTCTCAAGCAAGAAATGTGTCCTCCAAAATGAGGGAGGACCTCAGACAATTGAAGTTGAAGTTGGAGGACCAAAAATACTAGAAAAGTTTCCACAAGCAAGAAGGATTTGTCAACAGACTGCCTTTGGACTTCATCTACACCATGAACTGTCCTAGGTCTTGAACCTGTAGCTCATACTACAGATGTGGGTCTCCTCCCTCTGCTCTCTGCACCACATAGCTTCTGTTTCTCTGGAGAGCCCTGACTAATATAGCTTAGGCAACCCTTTATTTCCTAATTTCACTCTCTTCCCTTTTCACTCCCTACAGTTGTCACTAAGTCCTCAGCCCTCTTGTTATTCTCAGTGGCTTCCTGAAAAGCAGACTCCGTGACAGAGTTTAGGGTACAGTGTGTCAAATAAGTAATATCCTTGGGGATCAACCTCTGTGAAAGAAGGGAACAGAAGCAGAACTGGGATAAAGGGGAAGTAGAATTTTGAAGTCATCCTGTAGCAAACCCAGCCAAACCCAAGAAAAGCTCTGGGGCTCAAACATCATGAATGGTCAGCTCTGTCTCCAACTTCCATCAATCATCTGCAGAAGGAAAATTCCTGGAGCAGGTGGCTTTATGTAGCACTGAAGTCTCCCTAACACTGGAGGCAATGGATGCTTCTTTCTGGTGGCAACTGGATGATGCATATCTACCCCCACCACTCCCATGTCCCAATTTTTATCTTTATTTTTATTTAGCTACTACTGCCCAAGTTGTGGCTTTGTGACTTTCTCATCTGGGGTGTAGGATGTCAGTGGAAGAGTGTGTGTGTGAAACTTCCACAGTGTGTTCTTAAATGAAGGAATAGGTTCTTTTCTGATCTCCCTTTTCTTTCCTACTGAATAGAAAGCAGATGTGATGACTGTATTTCCAGCATTTGGATGAAAATGTTTCCCAGGAAATGAAAATTATACATGACAGAGCAGAGCAAAGATCAAGAAGGTTCCCTGTAATCAAGACGGTTACAAGTTTCGACTCTCCCCAGACCTCTTGAATGTGAGAGCGAAATACTCTTTCTTGTCTAAGTTACTCTCACCCAGGAACTTTTTGCCCTCATTTGTGAGTGGAGAAAAGCATACTCCAGAGAAAGGGCGCTTCGGCGGGCAGACTAGTGAGATGGTGCCAAATGTGGCTCTTTGGGCCCTGGGTTAGAAGGTCTGTATTGAGCCCTGGTTGTAACACATGTCACTGGGCCAGTTACCTTGGCCACCCCTAGCAATTTGGATTTAATTAGCCTAGGATATGACCCAGGCACCAGATTCTGAGTTCTCCAATTGATGCTAACATACAGCCAAACTTGGTGATCACTGCTTTGTCCATTTACCTGCTCCTTAATTTTTGGTCCAGTTGTTTCTGGTATATCTGTTTTGTTTGCCCAACCAGATCACAAGCCCTCATGGGTTTAGCTGGATCTTATCCTTTGTATCTGGCAGAGTAGGAGGCACAGAGAACAAGAAGCCAAAAGGCCTGGGTTTCCTGTCTATTTTTTAACCTAACTACCTATGAGATGAATAATGAGATTGAGCATGGACTGTGGACTGTTCCAAGTATTTGCATGCATTAGTTCACTTATCCCATCAGCCTGAAGAGACAGGTCCTATGATTAGCCTCAGAGGCAATAATAACATGGAGAAGTTAAGTAATTCGTCCAAGGTCATTGCATTTACTCTCTTAGGAACAAGAACCTAAGAGACCTGAGCTATCTACCCCTGAGGCTGACATGAGACTGATCTGGATTTTATTCATCACCAAGCAGAGAATTCTCCTTGGTGCCCTCCCAGCTCTGATGTCACACAGTTCTACTGCCCACCAGCACTTAAAAGAAATATCACGAGTAAGTGGACTGGTGCTGTTAGGCCAAGGGTTGGTTGTTAAATCAAGGGCTAGATTTCAGACTAGAATGCAAGTATCAGACAAAGGATACAGACAGGTGAAAACCATGGCTCAGAAAGGTTGTCCTGCTTGCAAAAAGGGCCAGGCTAAAGGGATAATGTAGCCTTAACTGTCACAATCTTCTGTGCACTTTTGGCCTTCTACTTATGCAAATAAATAAGTAGAGGGATTGTGTAAAGTCAGCCAAAGGCTAGTTTAACCTTGGATGTGGAAAGATAAATTTCCCTATGTAGCACAATAGTTAGGAAATTGAAGGAATAGAATCTGTCAGAGGCAGACTGAAATAGTCCCTTGAATGGATGTGTCCCAAAAAGAAAAAAACGAATTTTATATGACTGGAATTTTCTGTGGTTGTTGGATTTTAAGATGGTGATGTCTGATCTACAGTCTTAAATTGATGCCTGTGGTATCTAATAATCCCTTATTAGCACTAAACAATTCAGCGAAGCTTGTTACACGCATAGCAGAGCATGAGGCAGGTCCAACCAGGACACTGGGAAAGGGAGAAGAATGAGTGCAAGGTAAATACTTTCACAAATAAACATGTTCTAAATTAACAAGTGCCAGAAACCGCCCACCCAATCACCCAGAGCTTGGAGAAGGCCCCCAAAGCTGCTCTCAAGTGACTCAGTCCCATTCCCAAGAATCACTTGCATTAAGATGGTTTCTGTTTCATCCAAAAGGTTTTCAATTACTTTCAGGGTCAACAGGAAATTAATCAGCAAGTAGAAAATTGAAAGAAGATCTGCATCTAGCAGCAGGAGTCATTAAAATAAAAGCAAATTTGGCAAAATGGCTAGGATTTTTTTTTCTTAAATTTCTTTCCTACCCCCTACTTAATAAGTTGCACATTCCAAAGCTAAAAGCTGGAGGAGGCTCCCTGGGGGACAGGGTACGCACTGTCCTAGGACCCGTGTGCCCCGTTGCCGTCCAAGCGGCTCTCCCTTGCTTTGCTGAAAGCCCCTGCAAACCCGAGCACACTCTGACTCGGTCTGTTTAAAACTTCCTGTACTCATCTCAGGCCACATCTCTGTATTGTGTTGTTTCACCTGCCTCTGTCCTCTGCGCTCGTGGCGGGAAAGAGGGTTATTATTTTTTTTGTATTGTTTTGGAATGATTTTGTTTATTATTGTAAGTCAGGGTGGAGAATGTAGTGTACTTCCTTGCTTATCAAGCAGTAATGTAGAAATATTCAATAATAATAATAATAGTAATAATACGTGGATGCAGCAGAGCACACAGAATGCTGCCTATCATATAACCTTTGCTCTGTCATCCAGAATATCTGGGGAAACAGCTTCTCTTGGTTTTCCTTATTATGGGAACTGAAAACCCAGAGACCCTAAGTTAGAGAGGTGATGCAGGGAAGGATGGTGAGGAAGCTTTTCTCACCTCTCACCTGTTAGCTTTTCACCTATTGATTTTGAGAAGCTCCTATTATCCCTTACCTTACAATGGTGGTGAGAATGGAAACTGAGTTGCTCCACCTCTTGTGGGGTTCTAATTAACCCACTTGGGGATCTAAGCAGCAGAAACCAACTCCACAGGCCTTAACGAGGCAGGGAAAGCAACAGAGAACCATAAGGTTTATCAGAGATTCCAGAGGCAGTCTCAGGGCCCATGTTCTTCTCCATTCTGGAGTGTTGCTTGAAAGTCTTTTTTCATTGAGGTTACCAATAAATGCCTTTAAATTGTATAAATAGCATTATCACCTCGAATTCCTTAAAAAAGATGCAGTCAGTCACTCAATGGTGGACGGAATATAGGTCCTTCCTGTACTGAATGATCTTGGTCCCCACCAAAAGGAAAGACTAACGTGTGTGCTCCATATGTCTCTCTTACTGTTTACTGATATGATAGTTTTTATCAGTGGTGACACCTACCAGGGCAAATGGCTAAAGGAATGGAAATATAGAAATTTGAATGGGTAACCTGTGGCTGTCTTCAAGTTAATGGTATACTGATTAAAGTCAGTAGCCCCCTTCTACTGCTGCCTTTCTAGCTAAATGTGTGTTTCTATTTGAAAATAATTTAATTCATATCACTTAATAAGCATTGAGGGAAGTGAGTACTTGTGAAGAATTATACAATTGCTGCAATCATAGGTAAAGGACAAGATTTCTACTGTAAAGGATTTATTCAAATTCTTTATGTTTTTCAAAGAATTTATAGTGAAACAGAACAGAAAGCTGAGCAGATGTGTGACTGTAACTTGGGATAAGTGGACAAAGGCACAGATAAGGACTAGTATGGATGGGATCTCAACAAATCAAGTCCAAAACTCAATGTCTTCAGACGTTACACTTTATTAATGCTCATGAGACAGTTAGTTACTGAGTCTTATTGTCACTATTGGGCTTGGTCAGGTGACAGAAACTGGCTGGTCTTGGCTGGCCTCTCTCACACAGTGGTAGATAGTTGACTGGTTGTCAGTGGGCTGTCAAGGTGGTGGGCTTTTTGTCATACAGCAGACCAGCCTGGGCTTGTTCATATGATGTTGCCAAAGAAACAGAGTCAGACTACATGTGGCCACAGAAGACCCAGGTTTGGAACTGATATATTGTCACTTTTGTCACATTTTATTGACCACAGCAATCACAAAATCATATCAGATTCAAAGGATAGAGACATAGCCCACTTTACTGCAAAGGATGTGTGGCAAAGAATGTATCTATAGCATGTATGTCTGTGTGCCAAGGATGTGTATAGGGAGGCATTTGCAGATTTTATGTATGTGTGCAAAGGTCGTATGCATAAGGTAAGATGTGTATGTAGTATGTGTACACGCAAAAGATTTATATATATGAAGAGATGAATAATTGTTTTTCAATTTTCATTTTGAATTCAAATTGTCAATAATTTTATTTTGCATTCAATCTGGTGTAAGGATTTTGAATGATTCTATCTTGACAAAGATGGGAATAGGTAAACAAGACATTCAATTTTAAAAAGTTGTTCTTCGTTTACATGTGGAGCTTTAAAACACATTATTTCTTTTTGAAAAATATGACAGGCAACGTTAACATCTTCTGCCAGCTTGTTCTTGTGTAGGGTGAGGCCAATGATGCTTCCCAGGACACCACCTACCAGATCCACCTACACGTTGATGGAGACCATTGCTCAACATCCATCGCCTCTGCTGGTTCTGCTAATTAGAACCTGTGAATCTCTTTGCCCCAGAAACCACATTCTCCCCTCTCCTGTGGAGACATTATAAGAAATATGATAAATCATCTTGTGATGTCCAGATCGACAATGTTTACAACATTCTTATTAATACTGTTCCAGAATGCTTGTCCGAAAAAAACATGGGGTTGGCTTGGTCCAACTTGACTCTCTAAATCTCCCTTGCTGGTTACTCACATCTTTAAGAACTTATTCTAGAAGGTTGCTCAACTTCATAACATAGTGACTATTACGTTGGGCACCCATATGGTTCCACATTTTGAAATTGGAATCCTTTATCTCCTATTGCTAAAGTCCTTAAACACAATAAGCAACAGTGTTTCTGGTAATTCATCACTCGCTCCTCCCACTTCCCTGAAATAAAATTTAGCATGGTCCAGGCTTGTTCTTGTGTAGATCTCTCAGGACTAGGTTATCAGTTTTCCTAACTGGTGAACTTCTGTCTTCCAACTTGACAGGAAAAAAAGAAAAAGAAAGGAGGAGGTGGGGAGAAAGGGAGGAAAGACGCGAGAGAGGAAGAGGGAGGGGGAGAGAAATGAGAACTAAATGTGTGCCTTTGATTGTGTCCTCAGATCCGTATTGCAGCACACACTCTGATAGGCTCTAGCTTTTTTTGCATCTTATTTAGTGTTTAACTAAAAATAGAACTTGAAAAATGTTATTTTGGAAATAATCCTAAGGATCTTGTAACAGAGATGCATTTGTAGAGAGGAGCTGAAGCAGGCTTGGTGGAGACAGATTTCAGATTTTCCTTTGGGATTTTTATCTCCTGGTTGAATTCTGTAAGCATTCCAAGGAGATTATCTGGACAACGGGATTATGAAAAATGCTGCTGCCTGTTCCTATTTCTTCTTCCTTATTAAACAATGTTTTAAATAGTGGTGCTAACTATGTTTTTGTTGTTATTTCTATACCAGCAGCAAATGGAGCACTCACTTTGTGCCAAGCATCATGCTAACAATGCTCTGTAGATATTATCATTTTTGTTCCTTCACCAAGATGGAGAGGAACTTCTTATATGGGATTTAAAGATGAGGACATGAAAGCACAGAGCGGTTATGAACGTATCTGAAGATGCAGAGCTTATTAAGAGTCATGGATTTACTACCAGTTTTCTGTGACTCCATAGCCAAGATATGGTTTGCTATGTCATGATAATGCCATCTGTCTTCTAATAAACACTCTACCAAAATTTGGTGTCATCACAGCACACCTTGAAGCACCACCTAATTTCATAAGACCACCGCTCCCCCCTGGTGTTGGGTCAAAGGCATCAGGTAGTATTGTCCTGGTCTTCATGAGAGTTTTCCGACCTTCTTTTTTTCTCTGGAACTTTGAAATTCTTGCTTGTTGTGTTGAGAGATCACGTCTAACTGAGCTAAAGCTTTTGCTCTTTGCTTTCTCAAAAATTCAAGCCACCACTTTTTTCCTAGTTGTCATTTCCTTAGCTAACTAATTTGTCCCTACTGATCAGGATAACTGCTGTCCTTATCATTTTTGCAGACTTCTGGGAACTGAGATGGTTGTAAGCTCTCTGCAGAATTTATTGCTTATGTTATTCTTAGCTGGCCTTATACCTTCCTTACTACATAGTAAAATGCTCTGAGTCCTGCATTCTGCTGGTTACTTTGAGTTCTGTTTGTTTGTTCATTATTACCCACAAGTGAACTTTAGGTTTGTGAACTGCTTTCACAGTTCTGGAAATCATGGTCCAGTGAGTGGCTCCTCATCTTTCTGTTGTAGCTATAGATCAGTCTGGAAATGAAATTCAACCTTAAACTCTCTCTGGTTTTTTTTTTTTTCTCTCATCTGATCCCCCTTCCTGATATTTAATTAATGATTGTCCTTTTTCAAAATTTTCCTTATATCATACTTTCATAACCATTTTTGCCATCATCAGTAAAACAAGTTTGGATTTTGAAACCTTTTAATCTACTGTGTGGCAACAACTCCTGGACCAGTAACCAGACAGATTTCCTCCCCAGTCCAATTACTCTGAACTGGAAATGCATCTTCCTTCTAATCCAGTGACTGAATAGGAAAGGTTATGTGACCCAAAACTGTCCTAGGAAGTGTGACAAGACATTTACCATGAGTTTTGAAGAATGACTTTCTAGCTTCTGGAGACCAGAAGGCTGGTTTCTCTGCCTCCTCTGGATGGGACAGTAGAGTCCCCAGTGACTACTCCCCCCATGCAGCACTTGGAGCCCGCCGTCCTGCACAGTTCTTGCGATGTTCAATTCTGACTGCTGATATTTCAAAATACAAAAGTGAAAAGTTCTCTTACAGACACTCCAATGTCTTTGCCTACGAGAATCGCACTTTCTACCTTATGCTGAATCAGCCCCCTCAACCATGAAAACCCTTTATGATTTCACACTTCCGGTTATGTTGAGTAAAGGAAATTGAGGATCAGCAGTCAGGATCCCAGATGGTAAGAATCTATATAATTCTATAACTTCATGATCTGCTCATGCTTGTTATTTAAGACTATTCCCTATTTTGTCATTTTCATTCATTTGATATTTATTGAGCACCTATTGCCAAATGTTAAAGCTGGACTCTGGACGTGAAAAAGGAAAATGAGTAAGAGTCAGTTTTTCCATCAGAGACTTTACAGTCTAGGAGAGGAATGTGGTCGGTTCACCGCTGCCTGCTCAGTGATCTGCCTCAATTTTCTTGTTACCAGAACCTCTGTTTTGTTTAGACAGTATCGTGTCCAACCTGAGAGGGTGATCTCTAATATGTCTTGGAGTGAGCATGTGAATAACGCTTGTCTGGAGGTCTTACCGTGAATTTGGAAAAGAGTGTGATAAAAGGCAGGAACAGATGTCATACCTCCTTACTTCTTCAGCCTTGTTATAATGAGACCATGGTGATGTGTGGAGCCATGGCAGCCTTCTGGAGACTGAGAGACAGGCCTGTCATTGAGATGTTCACCAGTGCTAACAGCATTTAGCTGCTGATCCAACTTGCAACCGCCTATGTTTTCTATAAAATACTCAGTGTCTTTCTTGTTTAAGCTACAGGGTTGTTTCTCTAACAGAGCAAGAGATAAAGTCATACAAAATATCTAAAATATGGTGTAATATATGTGGCTGTAGAGTCATGCATGTGAAGGCATATACTTAGAGATATAAAAGGATAAAAGATATTCTCTTCCTTCTCCACAAACCACCATCCAGGGGGAACAGATGCATTTTTATAGTTCATGTAGTAAAGGCAGTACTATATATATGCACAGAGAAATATTGGAGTACCAGAGGAGAACATTTCTCATGGAGAACTGTAATGTTTGTGTACGTTGAGGATAAACTGGAGCACTTTTTCAGGAGCATCATGGATGTCACAATGGCTCCCTTATGGTGTGTCATACCTGCAGGCACACAGTGGTTTGTCTCATTACTGATAATGTTAAATTGCCTTACATGAATGAAAAGGTGTCTGCCAGATTCTCCTCTTTAAATATAACATTTCTCTTTGTTATTAATATGTATTTTTTTGACCTGGGAAACTTAACAACATACTGAGGTTCTGTCTCAAGATAAAAAAAAAAAAAGGATGGAGATATATATGGTATTGAGACTGGGGTTTGATCTCTAGTACCACAAACAAACAAAAAAGTATTTTGTGAGAAAACATTTTTGAACTCTGTAGGTACTGGATACTATTTCTTATCAACTCTTCCCTAGCAGTTTTAGAACCTATTGAAGATTCTTGCTGAATCAATTATTATAATGTTTGTAAAATAAATTTGAAAACTTTTATTTCTTCTATAGATCATGTAATTCTATAAAGGAGACATTCATTCATGTCAGTATGAACTTATGGATTTCAATTTTGTTTAATAGATAATCTACAAATATTGTTTATTTTGATGTTAAATTATATCAAATTTGAAAGCAGAAGATTCTTAAATGTTCCTTCATGTTCTTATTCTTTAAGAATTTTCTTAATTTATGGCACAAGAAGATACATTGGACTCATCTTGAACTTTTTCTGCCTTGGTCGTGAAATCAGCTATTCTCCAAGTGATTTTGTTTTCTTTGGTGGAGAATCATGTGGTGGTCAGAAACTAAGATCTGAACACTGGATGTGTTCACTCCTGCTGGAGTATCATAGTTTCTAGGCCTTCCGAGTGGGAAGGGCATCAGAAATAGACATACACATGCACACATGTACATATACATATATTCATTTGGATATAGCTATCATATCTGTAAAACTACAGATATACAAGTAAAATATATCTATTTCTTTGATTTACCTAGAAAATCCAAATCTGTAATATATGTATCTTAGTTACTTATCTCATTGCTGATACAAAGTACCCAACACTCAAAATTAAAGGGAGAAAAGGTTTCTTTAGTTCACAGTTTGCAGAGGTTTAAGTCCATAATTGGCTGGCTCCAAGGCAAGGTGACACATGACAGAAGGGCTGTTGCCAATTCATGGCTGCAGAAACCAGCAAAAGCAATAAGGGAGAGAGAGAGAGAGAGAGAGAGAGAGAGAGAGAGAGAGAGAGAGAACAAATTTTTCTGACCCTTATATTGCATGCAGGCTTTATTGCATGAGTGCTTCAGTGGGTGAAGCTTGTACACCCTTATCCCAGCACTGGGCCATGAGTCAATCACAAACTCTAGATTCAGCCACCTCTGAAAAGTCTGCCTCGCATGACTGTATGAGGCTTTGGGGGAACACATAGCCACAAACCATAACAATATAGATATAAATTAAACCATAAGTTCATACTGACAACTCCCATTGTAATGCAACATACTTGTATCTTCCTGTGACATTGAGAAATCTATTATTTACAAGATGTGATTGAAATATATGATGAATGCTTACATTTGAAAAATTTATTACAGTAAAAGACATATTACCATTAATTATTTTCAGAATCCCCACATCGAGTTTCAAACACACTTACTCCACCATTCTTGCCACTTCCTGAAGCAGTTCTGGAAGTCTTCTTTCATGAGTGTCTTTAGTCACACTGTTATGACTAAAAGTGATATCTTGAATTGACTCAAAATTTTCATGATCATTTTAATTTGGAGGAAGAGCCAGAAGATTCGTGGTGCTAGATCCAGTGAGTTAGGTGGGCCAGGACACACTAGAATATTTTTACAAGCCTGCTTTTCTGTTGGATGGGAATCAGCAGCAGCATTTCTTATATTTTTGATAACACCTCATGAAGACAATCAGGAAAGAGGACTTCCACAATTGATTCAGAATGTGGCAAGAAAATTAGGATAATTGTGTTTGAAACGAGAGGGAATAGTTTGGAGGAGAATTAACAGCAGTATGTCTTTTAATATAGTAAATTAAAAAATTAAAAATTCATTGCATATTTTGATTACCTCTTGTACTTGTTTAAACATAGTTAAGACAGTTAAGTTGCTGGCCTGTTGAACTATGATAGTTTAGTTAGCTAGACTTATATATTTATTTATAAGTCTTATCATCTTTAATCTAAGGATATATCTGTAGTGAAGTACTTTTTTATTTAAAGAGAAAAAAGGTAGAAATATTACAGAATTTCAAAAAAAATGATAAACAGTAAGAGATCACTGGTTGATAAATTACATATTGTCCTTTTAGAAATAGTTGTTCAAGTTACAAAATTAGAGAATACAAAGTAGACACTCAAGCAGTGAGACTGCAAACAGATCTGAAATCCAGCAAGAAATTAGAAGTATGGTTATCAATCCTATACACTTGAATATTCATGCAGTTATATCTTTTATAGCACTTACTATTTCCTCTCTTTTTTACAATAACAATTATGCATTTTTAAATTTTTATTTAAAGAGAAAAAAAAGCAAAACAGAAAAAGGGGTAGAAACAATACAGAATTTCAGAAAAAAAAGCAGTAAGAAATCACTAGTTGATAAATTACACATTGTCTTCTTAGACCTAGTTGTTAAAGTTACAGAATTGAAGCATACAAAGTGGACATTCAAACAGTGAGACTGCAAAGAAGTTCAATGATCCAGTAACAACTTAGCAACATGGTTATAAATCCTACACACTCAAACATACATGCAGCCATATCCTCTAGAGCACTTTCTTTTCTTCTTTTTACTTTTTAAGTCCATTATCTGCTTAGTTATATCCTGTTTCAGGTTATTCAGTACCTTACTGACTTGTTTTGTTGTTGTTATATACTTTTAATCACCTTATATAATTCCGTTGCATTGTTTTTGAGTTTCTCCTGATCCATGATCCATGGATCAGCTTTGGTGGAGTGGGAGATTTTTGGAGGTATTTTGTTCCTTTCTAATCTACTTTTTAAAAAATTTTTTTATTTATTTTTATTTGAAGGTAGCAAAATACAGCAGAACAAGACAGAACAAACCCATGCCACCACACTGCAATAAAACTACCACAGAACAGCAGAGCAGGTCACCAGGACACAAGCAATAGGCTCAAAAGTACAGCCCATTTTGTTCACATTAGCTGTTCTTTGAATCAAGTAGAGGAAAATGGAAGGAAATATATAACTTTTAAAAATAGAATATTAAATAAAGCAGTACCATTAATCAAAACTGAGCAAAACAGTGATAAAAATATTTGCCTTCAAACAGATGGTAGAAGGAAATCCCCTTACTTGTCAAGCTGTACACATTCATCCTCCAAAAAGATACTCAGACCACTGGTGTCTACTTGCTAACAGAATTGGTGGGGATGGATCAATGTCTGATTCTTAGCCTGCGCACCAGCAGTGTCAGTAGGCCGCCTGTTCTCCCAGCGCCCAAAGTTCCAACATGATGCAGGGCTTAGGAGTCTCTGATAGTTTTCGCCCTGGTGTGCCAGTGGTTTGCCAGGCCACCAGCTGCTCACCAGGGCGGCAAGTAGGCCGCCTATTCTCCAGTGCACAAAGTTCCAACATGATGCAGAGTTCGGGAATCACTAATAGTTACCCCTGTAGTACTTTTGACCAAGTTTTTTCAATTTTTAGTTGTTATTATTTCACACTTGCCATATCAGTTATTTCTTACAGATGTTTCCCCACTAAAATGTAAGGGCCTTGAAGGCAGGAATGTACTCTTATTTTCCTTAAATTTTTAAAGACCAAGGAAAAGACCTGACACAAGTACATCACTCTGGCAGTAGTTGTTGCATGAATCATTAAATGAATAACTCAGACACTCAATGAGTCCCATCATCTTTAGAAGAAAGCCTGATACTTAAGACTTCTTACACATCTGTCTGTATTCTACTTTCCTCTAAGTGGACCCACCCATATTATAAAACCTACTCCCTATACAATATATCATTTATCCTCAGCCCTCTTGTTCTTTTTTGTCTCTTTCTACCCTTTTCTATTCAATTTCACTTAAGTAAATAACCCCCACATACTTTTTAAAAACTCAGAATGACTACAACGTATTTCTTTAAATGACTAACTTGCATGTATATACTAATATGCATCATACATACTTTGTGTATATGCTCCAATGCTATGTGCTTCAGTATACCACACTGTGCATCCTTTTCAGATCCTGTGCAGTGCCCAAGGCAGTACTATGTAAGTGGATAGCAATACATGAATGCTTTGTAAGTGAATACATGAATGACAAGTAGTTATGAAGCTCTGAGTTCAAGGTTCTTAGGATGTGCTCTAGTACTACACTTATACGTCCATCCAGAGAGGATAGGTCAATATACTACTACCAAAGATTTATTCTTAGACTTGCTCTGAATTTATTATCTTATTCTTCCCCTTAAGTTTTAGTTTACCATCACTCTAGGAGGCCAGCAATGTTTTTCTATTGATTCTTTGGAAGTAAAGGTAAAGTCAAATACCCAGGGGCTTCCAGCTCGAGCCAGGTCCTAAATACTTGTCCAGAAACACAAGCAGAAGACAAACTTCATGTGGGTATGGAGACTTTTTAGCCACTTTTGCAGAGATGACAGTTGTTATTTGAGTTATGTGAAGAAATAAATATGTTGAACTCTATCTACTGGCATCTGTAGACCTATGAAAATAAATATCCACGTGTTATTTCTGATTCCCACCTTGAGTTTATTTGCCCCAATTCTCCTCTCATTTATTTTGTCCTGAGCTAACAAAAACATATTTAAAACACAAGCCAAGCATTACTGACCCTGTGAATAAAATACTTCATTCAGTCACAATTATCAGTTTCCCATGCCCTTTGGAAAACCTTGTATGGTTTAAATGACTATATGACTATTTGTAGGTTTTATCAAAAGTCTCACTTTTAAAGGCCAATCTGCACCACCAAAATATTATCAATTCCAGATCCTGGATCTGTAATATTCCTCTAATACATTTTAGGTCTTCAAAATTCCAAAGGCAATACCAATTTCCAATTTCCTATGATGGTAAACATTTGTTTGCTTAAAGTGTTTTCTCTTTTAAGTTACAATTGTTCCATCAACCACCTTTATATTCAGGAGCATATGTCCTATGAGAACTATTTCTCCCTTAAAGCAAAGAACCTGCTTGCTCTTCATTTCCAGCTTACTTGGTAGAGCTGATCTAACCCTAGGTTGTGAAGCAAGAAAGATATCAGATACTGCAGATTTCTTGACCTGTTTGGCAAGAGTCACTGCATGAGAGTAAGCAAGATCCATTTTACAGAGAGCAGTGATTATTGACTGAGGCCAAATGAGGACAGAAATATTTAGCTCTCAGTTCAGCAGTGGGGAGTCCCTGTCCCTTATAGAATATTCTTGCTGTTCTCTTGCATCTTGTGAGGTTTACCTTTAGCAAATACTACCCTCAGGGTTGTTTTTTAAAACACAGTTAGGACTTTCAGTCTTATTTTGTATCATATGGAAAGCAACTCAGTGGCACTACAAATAGTTTTCAATTCAACCTCTTATCTTACTAAATTTTCCAGCTGGATGGACAAGAATCCTCATGAGGTTAAACGATATAACCTTAGGTTATAGAGTGAGTCAGTTGCTCAGCTATGTTGTAAAATGTGGATCCATTCTGGCTTCCGGGACATCTCTCTAATCAACAGACCACATGGTCCATCTTCTGCAATAGGATCAGCCTGTCTGCAGAGAAATGGAATTAAGCTATTAGCAAGTGGTTTGTGACTCTTGTGGAAGGACCAGCAGCAATAGTGACTTCTACACAGCATTGTAAGAGATCTGTTTGTTTTGGCAGTGCTTCACTATATTACACATTCCTGCCACTTAATTGTCCTTGTGAAGATAAACAAGGACCTTCTGAAGCAGAACTGGAAGCCGTGTAACTTAGCCAACCAACTGTTGGCTAAATGAGGGCGGGAACGGGGGTTTGCTCTATATATTCAGCTGTACTCTGAAACAGCACCGTATTTCTACACAGCTAGCCATTTCCTGAGCCTCTGTATCCCTCCTCAGTTGCCTCCAAGTGGGAATCAAAGTTTAAAAATATATTCCCACTCTTGATTTCCTTGTTATCAAACTGTTCTTCTGACCATGAAAGTTCGCAAATTCACAGCAAACACAAGGCACAGTCCCCCAATTTTTGTGCTTCTCTTTAAATATAACACAAAGCATATCACTATAATGATATTGGTGAAGATAGTAATCGAACAATTTTGAATATTAGACCAGCATCTAATAAAAGGAACCTATTAGCTAAGAATTGTGGAAGCCACAATTGGTTCTCTCAAGGTCACACCCTCCAGTTGGATCCTATGATCTTCCCAAGTCTCACAACATACACTTTATCATATTTCGTGTGAAATGGCCCTGCCTAGCATGACCTTACTCATTTAAACTGCACCAGAGTAAATTGTCCATTTGTCCCTAAGGCTTGCACACAGTTGGTTTATAATCAACATTTTTAAATAGAAGATTAAAATGATAATATGCAACAAATAGCTGAAAGGCAGAACACACTAATTTTCTGTGGCTCCTGCAACATGCTACCACTAATTCAGTGAATTTAAAGATCAGAAAACTAAGCTGGGCATGGTGGCACATACCTATAAACTCAGAATTTGGGAGACTGAAGCAGGAGGATTGTTACGAGTTCCAGGCCAGCCTGAACTACAAAGAAAGACACTGTTCAAAACAAACAAACAAACAATGCCCCCCAAGCCCCCAAAACTAAAACAAAAAAAATTAAAATAAAGAAACAAAAAAGCAGAAAGTTATTTTCTCACAGTTCTGGACACCAGGGGTGCAAATCAGAGCCACTGGACAGAAATCAACATCAGGTAGTGTTAGCAGGGAGCTCTAGGTGAGGATCTGTTTCTTGCCTCTGATAGCCTCCCTTAATTTGTGGCTGACACACTTCAGACTTCAAGGTCAGCATCTCCAAATCTCTCTCTTCTGTCTTCACATTGCTTTCCCTGTGTGTGTGTGTGTGTGTGTGTTGTGTCACCCTCTGCCTCTTAAGGACATGCATGATTTATTTAGGGTCCACCCAGGTAATTCACATTAATTTTTCCAATACCAGATACTTACTCACATTTGGAAATGAGACAGGAGATAGGGTATAGCTTAGACTGGTTGGAAAGAGAGACATGGCAAGGTCTTAGGATCCACACAGCCCTGCCTCTCTGGACTTCGTAAGTAGAACTTCTCCTGGGTTCCCACAGGATATGGATGCCATAAAAAAGACAGGGCTCCATGAACCTCTGCTATCATGACTCTTCGCAGCAGCTCACCTTGTGTCTTCTACACCAGGGTGTACTTTTATTTTTGCTTTTTTCTTTTCCTTTGTTTTTTGGCCCAAGTTTGCTCTGACGAGTCAGTTTCTCCCTCACCACCACTTTTCAAATAAGCTTTGCCATCAATTTTGGCTTGTCTCATTCAGTTCTTTGTTCAAGGTGAGAAGGACCTAGAATACACTTAATTGGTAAGCCATTTCTAAAATGAACTATTTGATAACACAAATACCTTGCAATAGCAAATCCCATTTTCAAGTATCAGGGATTAAGGTTGATATGTTTTTAGGATAATGTTTCAGTCTCTCACAGGAGGCTTAAAAGAAAAAAATTGATAATGACAAAGAAATTAGCAAGAAGTAATTTGATGAGAAATAATACACATCCAACAGAATGATCAAAACCTTTGAAAATGAGAAATTTGATAAAAAGGAAATAAAAAGTAAAATTTAAAAAGAACATAATATTTTATTTGACTGTGTAAAAAGGTAGACCATGTATCCCAAAAGTAAAGAGCAAAAACACTGGATCCTACTCGCTCCACCATTTACTGTCTGCTTAACTTGCCTAAATTACTTGACTTTTCTGTGCCTCAGTATCCTAATCTTTCATATAGAAATAATACAAAGACTTACTTTATTGGAATGTGGTGAATGGTTAAAAGAATAAATATGTTTTCACAGTGTTGGTTCTTCTTATCCATGGGCAAGGAAGAACCAATATTGTGAAAGTATATTTATTCTTTTATCCACTCACCACGAACATCATATTGTCTCCCTAGTGTAAAAAACTTAAAGAGAAAATAAGATCCAAAATGTGCAATAGATACTGTGAATGTGAAAGGGGAAGAAACTTCTCAAAAGGAAAGAATAACTGTGTATGGGGAAAGGAAAAAAGAAAGAAGGGAAAAGATTTTATATATATACACACACACACATTAGATAATTATGCTACTAATCTCTATTAGTTCATCAAAAAAATGGCTGTACTTTCATTTTTGATCATTTTTCATGCCTATATCTTGTAATCTGAGCAACTACTTTGAAGATAACAATAGGCAATTGCCTATTGTTAATCTATTATTTTGTTTTGAAATTCTGTATCATCATTTTTATTCTTTTTTCAATTTAAAATAAAAATAATAAATATATTTAAAGTATTAGAAATGTTTGCTATTATACAGGAAACCAAGAGTCCATAAAAGGAGAAATATGAATTTTCAAAAGAACAAAAAGAAGAAATGTATGAAAATTATACATTTATAAGCAAAGAGGACTTTGAAATGATTGCCAGGAAAAAGAGTAAAAAAAAAAAGATAACTGCATAAATGACATGAGAGGTATTTTTAAGGCAAATTAAAAACATTTGCAACCACAAATTTGAGGGGGAAATAGGGCAAATATGTTGTATATCAAATGAAAGACTAAGACTATAATTGAGGACATCAAGGAAATTGCAGAAAGGAATGTTCCAAGACTAACAATTGTTCTTTCCTTTATGTATTTGTGTGGACAGTTGTGGTTTTCTTCTCAAGTCTTCTATGTCTTTGCTGGTTTTTTTTTTTTTTTTGTCTAGTTATTGTATTAATTGCTGGGAGAAGATTGTTAAAATCTCTGAGTATGGAAATGTCAGTTTCTCCCTTTAGTTAAGTCTGCTTTCCCTCAGTTTTTGAAGCTCTTTTATTAGTCTCATGCACATTTATGATTGTTATGTCTTTAGTTAATTGGCCCATTTATTATCAAGAAGTATCCTCCTTTATCTCTGATCATCTTTGTTTGCCTTAGGAATTAGTCCCTTAGGGCTACCACTAAAAGTTACACAGAGCGAGTGGTTTATACCAACAAAAGTGAATTGTTTTTCAGTGCTGGATGCAGAAGTCCAAAGGGACAAAGGAACCCACAGGGCCTTTGTCCCTTTGAAGTCTAGGAAAAAATTCCACCGGTGGTCCTGTTGGCTGCTTGCAATCATTGCTGCTCTTTGGCTTGAGATCAGTCAGTCCAATCTGTCCCTCCATCATCACTTAGACTTCCCCTGGGCATTTCTGTGTCTCTGTGCCCAAATTCCCCTCTTCTAGTAGGGTCACTAACCACTGGATTAAAGCATACCCTCATATGCTATCGTCTCTCCCAATATAATTACGTCAATAAATAGCCTCTTTCTAAATAAGGTCGTGGATGTCGGGGATTAGATTTGAATATGTATTTTGCAGAGCAAAATTCAGCCAATATCTGGAAATCTATCTTGTCTATTGCTTGAATAGACATTGCTTTCTCCCACATGCGAGGCAAATGCTTTTATCACTGAGCTACATACCCAGTTCTATTTTAATTTTATTATTTCACTGCTTTCAAGGTTTTTTCTTTATCTTTGGCTCCCCAGCTGAACCACTCTAGCTTTTTCAATTTTTATTTTTTTATTTATTGTTTTGTACCAGGAATTCAACTCACGGCCTCATGCTTGCTGAGGCAGGTGCTGTGCTATATCCCTGGCCCAGCCACTGTGGCTTTTTAATGATTTATATTAGATACTATATTTTTTCCATTTGTTTCCCCTGAGCCTGTGTTTCCAGATTTAAGTTGTCTTTGTATATATGTTTTACTAATATTTTAAGCTCCTTTCTGGCAAGCTCTGCCTTTTGCTTCTTTGTTTGTTTTGTTCTTGGAGGCAAGTTCTTACTATATATTGACCTTGAACACCCAGCCTCACAGCCAGCCTTGAACTTGCTGGATCCTCTGAGTGCTAGGATCACAGCCTGCGCCACCACACGGTTTGCCTTTTGATGGGATCATTTAACTGGATACTGTTTAATACCATTATTCCTATGTTTGAGTGGGCCTACCATTGTATAATCTGTTGTTTTTTTGGTCTTTTTTACTTGTCTCCTCTATTTTTGCCATGTTTTTCATTTTTCATCTTTAAAAATATTTGGGTATTTTAAATTCCATTGAAATGTTCTCAGTGGCTTTGGGGCTATGCTTCTTTACATTGTTTTTAGTGATTGGTTGGAATATATATATATATATATATATATATATATATAGTTTAACAGTTAACATGGTAAAATTGTTAACACTTTGCATAAAATGTGGAAAACTCATAAACATATAGCACCATATCTATCCCTGCCCCACATTGTGTTACAGCTATTATATGTATTAAATACACTGGCATTGTAAAATCCCACAAGACAATGCCATAATTTTACTTTATGCAGATGTATTTTAAAAATTAAGATGGAAAAGAAAAAAAACTGTTTTACATTTCCTTAGCAATTTTTCCCATTTCTGTTTTCTTTCTTTCCTGAGAATCCAAATTTTCATCAATCTTTTCCCTTCTGTGGGAGGAACTCTCATTAACTTTTCTGAACAGTGCAGATGTGCTAGCAGGACTCTCTTTTATCAGAAATTGTTTTTATTTTGTCTTTATTTTGGAAGGAATTTTTTTTCCTGGATTTAGTATTTCATGTTGACAGTTTTCTTTTTTAATTTCACATTTTTCTGATCTTCATGGTTTCTGATGAGAACTCAGTTTTAGATTCTATTTCCTTGTAAGTAATGGTTTGTTTTGCTTTGTTTTGTTTTGTTCTGTTTTGTTTTGTTTTGTTGGTTTTGTGGTGCTGGGGATCAAATCCAAGGTCTCCCACATGCGAGGCAAATGCTTTTATCACTGAGCTACATACCCAGTTCTATTTTAATTTTATTATTTCACTGCTTTCAAGGTTTTTTCTTTATCTTTGGCTCCCCAGCTGAACTGTAATATATTTTAGTGTCAACATCTTCATGTTTATTTATTTTAATTGGTGTTAATAAAACATCTTGAACATTTGTCTTTCAATGAATTTGAGAAACTTTTGTATCTTTTCTGTTCCCTGCCCTCCTCTTCTGCTGGGACTGCCTGTATATTGAATGACTTGATATTATCTGAGAGATTCCTCAGACATTTTTAAAAATGTCTTGCTCTCTGTTTATCTACACAGACAATTTCACTGATTTATTTTCCAATGTGCTTATTTTCTCCATCTTTTCAGATATATTCATCTGATAACAATGTTCATCCAACAATTTAAAAATTTCAGGCATTGTGTTTTTTTTTAGTTCTAGAATTTCCACTTGGTTCTTTTTATTGTTTAAATATCTCTGATGAGTTTTCATACATTTTTATTCATGGGTAGTTCACTTTGATTTGCTTTATTGAAGACGGTTAAAATAACTGCTTTGAAATGCTTGTGCACCAGCTTTAACAGCAGCTTTATCTCAGGGTCACGTGGGGTCGGCTTTCTTTTCTCTGCAGTGTATGCTCCATTTTCTTTATTTTTCGTATGTCAAGTTGTTTTGAGCTGTATCCTGTATATTACGAATATGAGGTTATGAAGATTCTGATTTGTTAACTTTTTCTAGTGGCTGTTATTTCCTTAGTATCAGCAAGAAATTCTTTCAGCTGGACATGAAGTGCAGACTCTGTTTCTTTGGGCAGCAGATCTGGTCTGGAGCCAAATAATGTTCTTAACTGAGCTGCTTTCTTCTGTACCACACATGCCTGATGTAGAGGTCAGTCTGAGACATGTGCGGACAGGTTTTAGGGTACCCTCTATTTTCTTTTCCTTCTATTTTCTTCCCAGAGTTCTCCTGCTTGCTTCAGTAACAGTTTCTCGGCCTCACTCCGATTTTGCTGACCAGAAAGACTGGAGTTTTCCACTAGTGTCCACATTCTCAAGCTGCTTGGACCACATAAATCCCAGTCCAAAAGTTGCACAAGTGGGGACCTTATATTACAGAACTGCTCTTCTTCAAACATTCTCCGCCCGCAGGGGTCTCTGCTTGTGTCCACACTCCAGCAACTTCCAGTAGTTGCTTTTGTATCATAGCCAGGTATTATCATTTTTTTTTTTTTTGGGTGCAGGGGGAGGCATCCTCTGGTAGGGACTTATTCTATCATTACCACAGGCCAGAAGTCCACTTGACCTGTACTACTGTGGGTAACAGTAAAATGTTGGAGACAACTTGAATACACATATAGAAGGTAGCAATCTACCAAAGAAAACAATCAGAAAAGTGAAGAAACAACCTAAAAATGCACGAGAGCTACTCTCCTGATATGGAATTAATGTATAGAGTATATAAGGAACTCAAGAATTAACTCCATGCCCCCAACAACCTATGTAACAAAAGGACAAACAAAGTACAAATGGCCAATAAATATATGAAAAATGTCCAACATCTTTAGCCTTTAGTGAAATGTAAATCGAATCTATACTTGAGATTCCATTTCACTCTATTCAGGATGGCTATCATCAAGAATGCAAAAAGCAGCGAAGGCCGACAAGGGCGAGGAGGGTGGAACATCACACACTGTTGGTGAGAATGTGAAGTAGTACAACCACTAGGGAAGTCACTGTGAAGGATCCTCAGGTAACTAAGAATAGAAACTGCACTTGATCCAGCTATAGCAATCCGTGGTATATTCCCAAAAGAATTAAAAACAGCATGCTATAGTTACACATGCCTACCCATGTTTGTCCCGTTGCAATTCACAATAGCCAAGCTGAGGAAGGAGCCTAGATGCCTGTCAATAGATGAATTGATAAGAAAATCATGGTATATGCACACAATGGGATAATATTCAGCCTTGAAGAAAGATGAAATGTCACTTTCAGGAAAAGAAATGGAGCTGGAGGCCATCATGTTAAGTAAGATAACCTAGACTCATTTAAATATCTCATGTTTTCTCTCCTATGCACAATCTAAAATGAATGAATGAATAAGAAAGAAAGAAAGAAAGAAAGAAAGAAAGAAAGAAAGAAAGAAAGAAAGAAAAGATAACAGGAAGTTAGAAGGTAGAGTTTTACAGAGGGAGAAAAGATGAAGGGAGGGTGGAATAAAAGGAGAGAGGAGTAATAGGAAATGCAAGAAATCAAATGTTATATGGATGCACCAGTATACCAAAATGAATTTTATTGCTATGTACTACTAAAAGGAAGTAATTAAAAAAAGACAGGGGTTTTAAAAGCTGGGGCAGTGCATCCTCTGGAGTATAGTGTAGAAGTTGGAAGGAAAATGGTCACTTTACTAAAAGAGACAGATCTCCAGGATGTATTCTTAGGAGCTTCCGCACCAAATGCAGTCTGTATATTGAGTGCTGTGTGTGCCTGGCAGGCTCCTCCCTCAACAGTCAACACGGTCATCTCTCCAGCTGTCAGGAACATTGGCTATGGAAGGACACAGCAGAGTGCTTCTGTAAGAATTATCCTTAGCCAAAGAGAACCATGTTTCCTAAAGAATGCTTCTTCCTTCGGGTTGGTTCCCATTGGGTGACTGGTCAATGTGAGGATACAATAACCCATCCTTTTTGCTTTAAATCAGCTCTGAAAGCCACTCCTAGTTCTCATACCTATAAGAGTGGCTAAGATATTAGAGCTCTATTTTACTATGGCTCAAATTGTTCTGCTCAATCTTGCTTCCTTTGCTCCTTTCCAGGGTTTTGGTAATCCATTTTCCCCATTAAATCTCTGAACACAGGTCTCCATCTGAGTCGTATCTCTTGGAGAATCTTATCAAAGGGCATCTAACACCCTTAAACAAGCGAACAACTCACAAACAGAATATGGATCTGTCAACATATGAAAAGGCTCTGGAAGAGTATAGATGAAAATGATAATAGCAGTTACCTTTAGGAAGAGAATAGGACAGGGGAATGTATTCAAGAGATACATTAATTTATATGGACCATTTAAAATTGTTAAAATTCAAATTTATTTATATATCTTGGTGCAATTAAAAACAAATACAATAATGAAAACCAAAAGATCATTCAGTCCATATCTTCATTCTAGATCCTTTAAAACCTAACCTCAAAAAGCATATACTCAACTGCTTCTTATATGCCTTCACTTGGCTGGGTCTCAGAATCCTCACGCTCATATATCCCTATACCTGCTCAATACTGTCTTCCTCCACTTTTCCTCCTGTATTTGCTTTTTTTTTTTTTCCCCCCACTTCGGTGAATAAGAACATCAGTTAGTGATTTGACTGCACAAACAAGCAATGTGGGAGTCATTTTTACTTTTCTTTCTCCCTGTCCCACTTCTAACTCATGTTAAAATCCCATCGATTCCACCTCTTTGATACCTTTTGGGACCTTCTAATTCTCTGGGTCCTTTGCCATTATCTTAGTTCAGGTTGCCGTCTATTTTTGTTGAATGGTTGTTCAGAATCTTGACTTCTCTCTTTGTTCCTAATCTTGCTTCTATTTCATTCATTCTCCACATTCCAGTAAAGGCTCTCTTTAAAAAACATTATGGTATTGAAATTACTCTTCTTTGATGGGGACACATTGTCCTCAGGAGAGTCTCAGTTCCCTAGAATGGCATAGTAAGCCTTCCTAATCTTGTATTACATAGTCCAGTCACACTGTATCACTGACTGGTATATTCTTTACCTTTTCTTGTCTGCATCACACTGACTTGGACCTCTTCAGTTATATTCTTTACTCTAGGGTCTTCTCACATCTGTTTCTCCTGCCTGTATCAACATTCTGCTCAACTCAACTCCCAGTCTCTACCTGGATATCTGTTATTACATGTCTGGGATCCAGTTAGGTATCTTTGCTTCCCAGGTACCAGTTGAATGTCCTTCTGTACAATGAGTGCATTTGCGCCCATCCACCACCGCATTCACTGCATTACATTGCTGTTTCCTATTTTCCTGTGATCCTCACTAAACTGTGAGTTCCTTACTGTTTTATTCCCGGATTGACCATTTCATACTCAACAATAAACATGTTAGTTGTCTGATTCAGCAAATAAAAGTATATGCCATCCAGTTAAATTTGAATTTTAGATAAATATTTACTTTTCATTGTAAAACCAGGATCTCTGCAGGCTAGTGAAGTGTCCCACCCCTGAGCTACATCCCCAGTTCAAATATTCATCTCTATTACAAGTGCGCTCTCCAATACTGTGTGGGATATATTTGTTTTAGCAAATTATTTGTTGTTCATCTGATTTTCCAATTTAACTGGGTATCTTCTATTTCATCTGGCAACACTATCACCACTGCTTCCTAACAGGACCAAATGATCTACTCCTACTGTCCTCTGTTTCCTAAGGAATTTTAAGAGCCCATTCACATATTATGACCTCTCAACTTTAAATGGCTCATGGTGTGCCTCCAACCTGCGTGAATTTAAAAGATATTTAACCACCATGACTTTACAGACCAAACTAAATTAACAGTAGCTCCTAAATGTCATTAATAATTAGTGTGAACACACATTTCCTTGATCTCTCTGATGACAGAAACATCATTCACAGATGTTCTTTATATGTAGGGAAGGAACAGGGACCAGCGTCACAGGAGGATGGTTGTAACTGCCTGTTAGACTTTTGAAAGAATCAGAAAATTTCCAGATTTTAATTTGGATCAGGCTGCACTGGGAAGGAAGGCATGCTGGGAGGAGCCTGGTGCAGCAAGGGCAGAGCAGGGATGCTGAGGAGCCCTGAGTACCATGCAGTTGATGTTGATGAACCGGATGCCTTCTCACTGCCTGCCCATGAGAGAGGGAAACACTGCACTTCCCCAAGTGAAGGAAACATCTTCAGTTCACATTGGGATCCCAAGGAGTGGGGATTGTGAAAGATGAGGGAAACAGGGAGAGCAGTGACATGTGCAGGGAGCACTTTCGGCCAGTTCATTTTGTGACTCCAACGCCCCTCCTGGCAGGGTTTGATCAACTATCTGTACCCTTCCTCCAGACATAAATCTTCATCGCTTTCCCAGGAGAAATGTTGCCACTGCCAAAGGGCGGTTTTCATAATGAAAGTCCCAATGATTTATTTATCTTCCCAAGATTCTCCAAACACGAGAGACTTAATTGGACTTGTCCAAACACTGTCAGTCAGCCGTAGCCTTGAAGACCTCCTCACTCCATGTTCACAATATAATGGAAATTAATGATACAATAAAAACGCCAAAACTCTGGTCTCTGGTAGAGGCAGAGGCAAAGCAATGAAAAACGATCGTATAAGCTTCGTAGCTGCGTTGCACTGTGTGCACTGCAGTTAAGGGTGGGGATTAAGGGTTGGCAGAGAATATGCAATAGTAGTATCCATTTTTAAAAAACACTTTTGATCAACTCTCAGGCTGGTCTTCTACCAGACTGGGAAAATTTGGGTTACAAGGAAATTTAGGTAGTTTGAATTAGTATTTGGTAACAATCAGTACTGAACCATTAATTATAGTACTATGTTTGCATATGGCTGGCGTTCTATAGTATATTGAATTAGCTGTTACTTCTACAGCTAAATTTTAAAAGGTACTATTTCTCCTTCCCCTGAAGCTCAGGCTGCCCAAGAACATGTTTCTTGGTGATTTCTGATGTTTCCATGAATTATGAATTGTTCAATGATTTCCTCAGCCCCATCTTTATTCCCCTTAATCTCGACTTTTGGAATCCACCAACAGATCAGGAGACAGAAGATGGTTACACTTCCAAGTCTTAGTGTCCTCATCTGGCACATGGGTTTGGAAAGGAACAGTTACTTAGCTTTCTTTATAGTGTGGCAAGAATGAAATGAAACAGAACTGTATTGCACAACATAGTCATTCTGATATTTTAACCAACAGTGGTGGTCCAGTCAGATTATAATGGAATTAAAAAATTCCTATCATTCTAAGGTCCTAACCTTATAAGAACACATTATTCAGGTGTTTGTATAAACAAATGTACCATACTGTCAGTGGTATAAAAGATTAAAGATATAACCATGTAATGTGTAATACCAGATAATTAAAATAAATACATAAGCTATGTTACTGGTTTATGTATTTCCTATATTGTAGTTCTTTTTGTTTGAGTGTACTTCTACTCATTAAAATATTTACTGTAAAACATATTGTTACACTGGCAGCAGCCTCACACACTTTTGTGTTTACTGTGTCTCTCAATTACATCAAGAGACCACATGGAATGATTGGCTTATACCATTTAGCTTTGCGCAACGTACTCTATGGAGTTTGCACAATGAAAAAACCAGCTAACAACAGTTCTCAGAAAGTGATGTGTGACTATATTTGGAAGGATTATTTAGCAATCTGTTAATCACATTTTTTTTGTGATGCTGAGAATTGAACCCATGTCCTTGCTTGTGCTAAGCAAGCACTCTACCTCTGTGCCACATCCCCAGACTTTTGTTTTCTTCTTTTCTTTCTTTCTTTCTTGCTTGCTTGCTTGCTTGCTTTTCTTGCTTTCTTTTTTTCTTTTCTTTTCTGTCAAGTTATAGCTAACTGACCTTGAATTTGCAATCCTCCCACCTCAGTGTCCTGTGTCTTCGGGATTTGCTGGGAACCACAAATTACAAACTGAGCACAGAAGACATTTGAGGCTGTCTTTGTCCTGCGCTATAAACCAAATTGAAACTGGAAAACTCTGCCTTTTCTCAGTCACAGCTCAAGCCCTACAGCTAGTGACGCTGTGGTACTCACAGGGCAAGATAAGACCTGCTGAAGACAACAAGGATCCTTAAAGCAATGTGGTAGCTGTAGTGAAAGTTTCACCTGAAAAAATTACAGTTTCCTTATTTCTCCTTGTCTCCTCCCTGCAAGAATGCTTTGCTCTTCTTACTAGTACACTGGACTCGCCATTACCATCCTGGTAATTATGCACTACCCCTCCCTACGTGCTGGCTAATGAAATAGTGGCAAGCTGGAGAGCCTTTGTCTTTGCTCAGCCAGAGACACTGACCTCCAAGCCTCCTTTTTTATGCATTGCTAAATTGTCTCTATCTCTTATTTTATCCTTCCCCAAAACCCCCATAGAGGCAGTTGAGGATCTTGGCCAGGTTCCTGATAGGGGTCACAAGCCTGAATCACCATGCTTGGCTCAATTTGTGTCAATCTTAAGAATGTTTCTGCTTATCATCTTAGGAAATTGTTTAATTTTACCTAGCCAAAATTAAGCTCAAGAAGAAATGAGGAGTTCCTAACTCTCTCAGGAGAAAGTTGTGAAAATATTAAGTGAGAAAGACTTGAAAAGTCCAGATTTCTTTATAATGTTATCACCAACTATAATAGCAGAAAAGCCCATAATAGAAATAATTTATAAAACCAGGAATGTAAGCATAGAATTTTACCTTCCAGATTCTGTTGAGTCTGGGGTTTTCTCAGCCCTCTGTTTTGTTTCTTGGAAGCAAAGCTGAGTTTGGCTGCTATTATTACCTTGTTATCTCAGCAACATTTGACACAATTGACCACATCCACTTTGTTGAAGGCCCTGCCATTGACTTCTTAGGTACAGAACTCTCCTGGGTTTCCTCTGCCATTGTGGGCCCTTTCTTGTTAATATCTTCTGTTACTTTTTCTCTTGTGGGTTTTCCTTAGATGATGTTTTTCCATATATATATATATATATATATATATATATATATATATATATATAGATGAATAGGCTTGGGGTATATATATATATATATATACCTGTCTTTCTCAGCCTGTCTGTTTTTTTCTAGATAATGTTACTCATCTCCAGTCACCACCCATTTGCTGTTAACTCCCAGGTCTACATCTCCAACGCATATTGTTTTTCTGAGTTTCAAATTTGTAGAGCCAACTGCCTACCGTTGTTTTCCAAAGGCAAAGCAAATTCAACATGTTCTATAATGAATCCATTTTAAATTCCATCAAAATACACACACTTTCATCCATTCACTAAAATCCAACCAGAATCTTGATGTCTGAGAGTAAAAATCTTGGGCTGACCTTTGCTCGGTGGTTGGCTTCCAAGAGGCAGGAAACAGAAGTTGCAAAGTCAGTGAAAGGCTACATATACTTCTAACTACTATATCATCACTTCTGCTGAATTATATTTCTCAAACTGCTCAGAAAGTTCACCCAGATTTAGTACTGCACAGAAATCAACTAATGCATATGAGACAATGGTAAGTCCAAACCATGGAAGAGAATGAACGTGGAATGGAAAATAGCACTGGGCACACCTCCGGATAAGGCAATTTGCAACAACAGCAAAATTAGAAATCAAATTCAGGCCCAAATAACTGCAAAGTGAAAGCATTCAATCATGACATGACACTGCTTCCTATGTTCAGAAGAGTATGCCCTTCACTTCTAGAAAGTAGATGAAATAAAGAAATACTGGTGTTCTCAAGCATTAGCTAGATGTTCAGTTATTTAATCCTTAGCTAGGTATCCAGTGCCTATCACAAACCTGGGTGTATCAGTGCATACAACAAGGAGCAGATCACATGAATCACTGTTCTCCTGGAGCCTAGAACCCATTCTTTCTTGTGGCATAAATACTTTCATTATGAATAGTGAACTCAGAATCAATTGTTGTTACTGGCAAGAAATGACCCATTTTTTACTTCAAGGAATGTTGGAATGAAGCTCTTAAGGGAAGTAGAGGTCTACACAACTCTTAAAATTTAACCTTCACTGAAAGTTTATTGCATTATAAAATATTTAGACCTCTTGGTGTGGCATGTTTACAGGAAAGAGTCTAAATTTCAAATATTTACAGCTGATAAATATTATTTATTACATGACAGTACTTGATGCACAACCAACTGCTTACAGTAAAAAATAATTTAGCATTCAAGCTAATTAATTTCATATCCTGTCCTGGGGTCAAACTGTGGTTCTGACCAAACAGTCAACAGTTGGTAGGCCAGTGACCCAAACAACAAATTGGATCACTGTACAATCAAATTGTCTCATTAAGACAGCAAAAACAATAGCTAAATCAGATTGACTCTATAGCAATTTAATCAATTGCTCCATAATCAGATATAACAACTTTCCAATCAAATTAATTTAATTTTTTTCAGTGTACATAAGTGATATAGCCACAGCCTTTATGATGCCTGTTATTGTCTCATCCACAAGACATAGTGTTGGTGGCTGAAGAGATCCTGGAGAATAATTGGTTCCATTCTTCTTACATTGGGAAAGAGGTATCAGCAACATGGAAAATCCCCAGGAAACCATGGCAGGTCTTTCAGTTAAATGTATCTTACAATTAGGAGATGAGGAAGAAATGATACATTTATACATGTGAACAAGTACAAACATTTTGTGAATTACCAATGCTCTGGAAACCACAAAATGCCGGTATGAGTGACCTAATAGTTTATTCCTCTTCTGTATCGTATATCCATTGGGGTCAACTGGGTCCTGGATTCCAAACTGTCCTCTTTCCAGGGTCTAAGTGGATGACAAAGTCTTTATCTAGGACACTACCTATTGCTTCAGTGGAAGAAAACACAACTACAGTAAGCCATGGACTGAATCTTAATATAGCCACTTAAAAGTGGCAACTTCCCTTTCCATACATACTTCAATGGCCAAAGCTTGTTGTAAAGACTCACCTCTCTTCAAAGAGAGCCAAGAAAGGCAAGCCTACTTGGATAACTCTTTCTACAAGTGGTTTGACTAATACATGTTACTGGGTTCTGGGTTGCTTGGTTCTCCTGGAGTTGGACTCCAGGTTCTTTTCATTTTGAACAAAGAACTGAATAAAATGAGCCAAAAGCAGTGGCAAAGTTTACTTGAAAAAGTACTTGTACTGGTTTATTTTGATTGGCTTTATTCTGTTTTGTTTTCCTTGGTTTTATCCTCTTTAAAATAATATAAAATAAAGTAAAAAGAAAAAGTAAAAGTGAAGCATGAAGGAGAAACTAGATATGCAGAATGACTTTGAGCAGAGTAAAAGAGGAAAAAACAAGATAAAAGAACACCTTGTGGATGAGTTGCAGCTTACCAGTATAGGCCCGAGAAAAATTTGGGACCATTGATCCAGGCAGCTGGGTGCCCGCCCAGCCCGCTAGGACACTGGACTAAGCTACAGAGGTTCCATGGGCTTGAGTGGACCACTCCCAGCGACCTTCATTCAACCAGGGGGTCCAGGCCCACCAAAAGGGGAGCCAGGCCCTCATTGCCATCACTAGGTGAGTTGCAGCTCACCAACACAGGCCTGGGAAAAGTTTGGGACCTTGATCCTGGTGGCTGGCTGCCCAGCCAGCCCCCTAGGACACTGGACTATGCCCCAGAGATTCCTCGGGCTTGAGTAGACCATGCCCAGTGACCTTCTTTCAACCAGGGGAACCAGGCCCACCACGCAAGGGGAGCCAAAGCCATGTGAGTCCCAGTAGTGGAGGGCACAGGAGGTGATTTCCATCACATCCAAGGAAACATCACTGGAAACATGGAAATATAGGAAAATAAAAAACAAAAGACCAAAATGCAATCTCAAACCTTCAGCCCATCCCAAGAGAGCCTAGGATCCATGTACATAGAAGAAATACTAGCCATACACCTGAAATGCCTGAAATGATATCAACTGAAATAAAGAAGCAAATATGGGAAACTATGAGGCAACTCAAATTAGAAATAATCTCCCAGGTAAAAGAAGTGATAAAAGTAGTAAAAGAAATACTGAATGCATCCAATGAAGACACAGCTAAAAAATTAGAGGAACAAAGCAAAATGATAGAATCCCTGACTGAACAGTTTAAGAAATAAACAGAATATATGAAGCAGATTCAAAGAGATATACAGGAAATCAAAAATTCTATTGAAAGTTGCAAAAACCGCCTCAATGAATGTGTAGATAGAATCTCAGACTTCAAAGATAAGATAGTAGCTAGTGAACAGGAAAGGAAAGATCTTCTAAAAATAACAAGATATCAGGAAATAACAATTCAACAGATGCAAGATGATGCAAAGAAAAACAATGTAAGATTAATAGGGATAAATGAGAAAGAAGGGGACAACATAAATGATATCAAGAGGCTATCTACAGAAACAATAGCTGAAAACTTCCAAAACATGAGTATGGAAACTGACATACAGATTAGTGAATCACATAGAACTCCAAATAGCCATAACCAAAACAAAACTACACCCAGACATATAATAATCCCCATCCCAGAAATCCAATGTAAGAACAGAATATTAAAAGCTGTTAGAGAGAAAAGACAAATCATCTATAAAGGAAAACCTATCAAAATCACAGCAGACTTTTCAATACAAACAATGAAGTCAAGAAGAGCATGGAGTGAAGTGTTTCAGATCCTAAAGGAAAATGACTTCCAACCCAGACTGATGTATCCTGCGAAACTGTCCTTCAAAATGGATGGAGAAATAAGATACTTCCATGACAAAGAACAGCTGAAGAACTTCATGATTACCAAGCCAACCCTACAAAGAATACTGAAAGACATTCTATATACACATAGAAAAAAACCACTAAGCAAGACAGACAATTAAAAAGAATGGAAAGTTAAGATACAACATCAGAAAGATAGCATGTCAACACTAAACCAATATATGACAGCTATAACCATTAATGTAAATGGCCTCAATTCACCAATTAAAAGAAACAGACTGGCAGAATGGATCAAGAAACAATGTCCAACCATATGCTGTCTACAAGAAACCCATCTAACCCAAAAGGAAATTAATAGACTGAAAGTCAAAGGATGGAAAACAATATTCCATGCAACAGGAACTCAAAAAAAAGTGGGGGTAGCTATTCTGTTTGCAGACCATGTGAACTTCAAGAATGGTCTGAAGAGATAAAGAAGGTCACTATATACTAGTTAGGGAAAAACTGCAAGAGGAAGAGATAACAATCTTAAATATATATGCACCAAATTCCAGAGCATCCAACTACACAAAGCAAGTATTAACAGAAATGAAAAATCAAACAGGCAACAACACAATTATAACAGGAGATCTTAACACACCATTGACCCAAAGGATAGATCAACTAGGCAAAAAATCAGCAAAGAAATAACAGAACTGAATCACACCTGTGAACAAATGGATTTGATAGCCATATACAGAGTGTTCCATCCAACAACATAAGAATATACATTCTTCTCAGGAGTACTTGGGACATTCTCTAAAATAGATCATATACTAGCCCACAGAACATTTTTAAGTAAATGCAAAAGAATTGAAATTATCCCATGCATGTTATCGGATCATAGCACCATGAAACTAGAAATTAATGATGAAAGTAACTGCAAAACCCCCACAAACACATGGAAATTAAATAATACACTCTTGAGCAATCAGTGGGTCACAGAGGAAATTAAAGAAGAAATTAAAAAATATCTACAAGCAAACGAAAATACAAATACAACTTACTGGAACCTGTGGGATGCAATGAAAGCAGTCCTCAGAGAAAAATTTATTGCACTCAGTTCCCACATTAGGAAAACAGAATGAACACAAATAAGCAACCTGATATTACATGTCAAACATCTAGAAAAAGAAGATCAAGCCAAACCCAAAGCCAAAAGAAGAGAGGAAATTATTAAGATCAGAGTAGAAATTAATTCAATAAAGACTAAGAAAACAACACAAAGAATCAATGAATCAAAGAGTTGGTTCTTTGAAAGAATAAATAAAATTGGTAACACCCTAGCCAACCTAATTTTAAAAAGGAAAGAAAAGACTCAAATTCATGAAACACAGAATGAAAAAGGTGAAATCACTACAGATCCTTTGGAAATACAGAAGATCATCAACAACTATTTCAAAAACCTCTATTCTCATAGGTTCAATAACAGAAGAAATGGACAGATTCTTAGAAACATATGAACCACCAAAGCTGGATCAAGAAGACATAAAACTGCTGAATAACCAAATTTCTATTAATGAAATTGATAGAAATCAAGTCCCTACCAACAAAGAAGAGCCCAGGCCCAGACAGATTCACTGCAGAATTCTACGAGAAATACAAAGAAGACTTAATGCTGACACTCCTTAAAATCTTCACTGAAATTGAAAGGGAAGAAATTCTCCCTAAGTCATTCCTGGAAGCAAATATCACTCTAGTACCAAAACCTGAGAAAGACCCAATTAAAAAAGAGAACTACAGGCCAATCTCCCTAATGAACATAGATGCAAAAATTCTCAATAAAATATTGGCAAATAGGATGCAGCAAGTCATCAAGAAGATTATACACCATGACCAAGTGGGATTCATCCCAGGAATGCAGGGATGGTTCAACATAGGTAAATCAATAAATGCAATCCACCATATCAATAGAGCCAAAAATAAGAATCACATGATCATTTCTATAGATGCAGAAAAAGCTTTTGATAAGGTCCAAAACTTATTCATGGTAAGAACCTTACAGAGAATTGGAATAGATGGCCTTTATCTCAATGCAATAAAGGCCATCTATGACAAACCCACAGCCAGCATCATATTAAATGGCCAAAAACTGAAAGCCTTTACCTTGAAATCAGGCACAAGACAAGGATGTCCCTTATCACTGCTCCTATTCAACATAGTACAGGAAATACTTGCCAGAGTGATTAGACAAGAGAGAGAAATAAAAGGAGTAAAGATAGGAAAAGAAGAAGTTAAATTATCATTATTTGCAGATGACATGATACTCTACATAGAAGACCCCCAAAACTTCATTGAAAGATTCCTAGATATAATAAATAAATTCAGCAATGTAGCTGGGTACAAAGTCAATACTGAAAAGTCAATAGCATTCTTATACACTAACAACAAAATCAGCAAGAGAGAAATAAGAGAAGCCACATCCCTCACACTAGCATCCAAAAAAATTAAATACTTAGGAATAATCTAACAAAAGATGTAAAAGAGTTGTACAGGGAAAATTATAATACCCTGAAAAAAGAAATCAAAGAGGACCTCAGAAAATGGAAAGACATCACTTGTTCATGGATAGGAAGAATAAATATTGTGAAAATAGCCAATCTCCCAAAATTGTTATACAGATTCAATGCAATCCCAATGAAAATACCACTAACATACTGCATAGATCTAGAGAAATCACTCCTAAAATTCATCTGGAACCAGATGAGACCTAGAATAGCAAAGGCAATTCTAAGCAGCAAAGGCAAGGCAGGAGGCATCACAATCCCTGACTTGAAGTTATACTACAAAGCTACTATAATAAAATCAAGCTGGTATTGGAATAAAAACAGACCTGAAGATCAATGGAATAGACTAGAAGATACAACTATGAACACACTCAACCACCTTATCTTTGATAAAGGAGCCAAGTATGTTCACTGGAAAAATGATAGTCTCTTTAATAATGGTACTGGAAAAACTGGCTATCCATATGCTGAAAACTAAAATTAGACCCGTGCCTGTCACCATGTACTAAACTAAAATCTAAATGGATCAAAGATCTAAATATTATAACAGAAACACAAATCTGTTGAGAGGCAAAGTAGGTAAAAATCTTGAAGACATAAGGGTTGGTAGAGAATTCATGAACAAGAATCAAACTGTAGGGGAAATACTTCCCAGAATCAATAACTGGGATCATATCTTTTTTTTAACTATATAATTTTTTTATTATTTAAAGAGAAACAAAAGCATGTAAAGGGTAGAGATAATACAGAAATTCAAAAAAAAAGATAAACAATAAGAAATCATTAGTTGATAAATTACATATTGTCCTCTTAGAAATAGTTGTTCAAGTTACAAAATTAAAGCATACAAAGTAGATATTTAAACAGTGAGGGTGTAAAGAGCTATGCATGCATGAGTCTCTATATGTATTTCTATCCTTTCTGTATCAGAGGGAAAAACAAAACACAGCAAGACAAAACAAATCAAAGTCCTATAAAATCATGAAACCAAAAAGTCATATAAAACATCAGTTACAAGGTGATCTACAATGATTACTGTGTTGTTTCTTATTATCTTCAATAGAATTGTCTATATCATCAAGCATAATTGAATATAGCAGTACATAACAATATTAGTAAAAGTAAAACATTGTAGACAGTATAAAACTTCAAAGGCAGGTAAAAATCAAACCATAGTGGATGTTCTAGTGAATCTTGTCATCTTAAGTGTAGTTGCCTATACTCTCAGAATTGATACTATCAATCATAACAGCTTTGAATAAAATCTATCAATACAAAACAGCAACCTAACAAACCAGATTCGATTCCAATCAGTCATGGTAAAACAGTGTAGGTTTTACAGAGCTTTAGATTAAGTTAATAGGAAATTAAGGATGATTACCATACTATGTCCTGTTATTTTTGGGTTAACTGACTGTACCCTCAAATCTAGTACAGGTAGAATGACTGGAACAGAATATATTACATCTAAGCAGAGTGTTGTGAGTAATGTGGGTTTTAAATCCTAGTGCACTATTAACAATATAGTGTATCAAGGCCATCTATGTTAGAGATTCTAGCCATCCTTCTCTGCCTCATTTCTGCTATACTATTTTTCTGCCCTTGTTTGTCTACTTTTCTCCTTCATTCTACTGTCTGCCCCACTCATTGAGGCCTTTTTGCCACTGTCCCTAAAATCCTGGTATTTTTTTCTCTCTCTCTAAAATGTCCTTCAGTATTCTCTGTAGGATTGGACTGGTGGTCACAAACTCCCCCAGTTCCTCTTTGTCATGGAAGCATCTTGTTTCTCCATTAATTTCTAGTGACAGTTTTGCAGGGTATATCAATCTGGGCTGGGGGTTATTTTCTTTCAGGGCTTGGAAGACTTCACTCCAAGCTCTTCTTAATCTAATGGTCTGTGTGGAGAAGTCAGCCATGATCCTGATGGGCTTACATTTATAGGTAATCTGTTTCTTTTCTCTGATGGCTTTTAATATTCTGTTTTTATATTGAATTTCTGGTATCTTGATTATTATACATCTGGGTGTAGCTCTGTTTTGGTTTTAGGTGGCTAGAGTTCTGTATACCTCACATAACTGAATGTCATTTTCTTTTCCCATGCTTGGGAAGTTTTCCTTAATTATTTCCATGAATAGCCTTTGTAATTTGTTTGTTGGTATTCCTGCTTCTTCGTTCACTTTTTTTTTTTTTTTTTTTTTTTTTTTTTTTTTTTTTTTTTTTTTTTTTTTTTTTTTTTTTTTTTTTTTTTTTTTTTTTTTTTTTTTTTTTTTTTTTT
>PVLA01009250.1:0-11650 GCA_004027455.1 Hydrochoerus hydrochaeris | reverse complement strand
ATTTTTAAGAGATCTTTCCTTTCATGAGCATACATTGCAAATTTGTCTTCAAGTTTTGATAGTCTATCCTTAAGTTTCTTTTAAGGAGTTTTGCCAGCTTTCAATGGAGTTTTTAATTTCCTGGTAGTCTCTTTGAATCTGCCTCATGTATTCTATATTTTCTTTATGTTCTTTATTGAATGTTTCTCTTCTTTTTTTGTGTTCCTCCCTTCTTCCATCTGTATCTTCCTGAGAGATACTTAGCATTTCTTTTATTACTCTACTCATATCTTGCTTTACCTGATTTAATATTTCAGTTTTGAGCTTGTCTACAAGGTCCCAAAGATATCTCTTAATGTCCATTGAACCCATATCTGATGTTGTGTGTTTGCTGCCCCCGGTTTCCCTTGGTTTTCCCTCTCCTGGATCAGTGCTCTCAGGGTTCTGGGCTGGGGGGCCTCCTCTTGCCTCTCTCTCCTGTCGTGGTCCCAGCTTCCTCCACACAGGTGTACAGTGCAGGTCCCTGCCCCCTTCCCTGTTGGCCATGGTTTCTCCAAAGCATGCTGGCAAGGGACCTCCGCCCTCTCCTGCCTGCTCTTGTCACTGAGGTATAAGCAGGCATTGCCTATGCCTGCCCCTCCCCACTGGGCCAGCCAAACTTCAGGAGCTTTCATCAGGTTAGTGTGTGCTAGATGCAGTGAATCGATTTGGGATGGCTCAGTGGGTCCCATCCAAGGGCATGACCCAGTCCAAGCAAATCACACAAATCTGCTCTGGGGAAGGAGCAACCAACTGAAGTCACTGTTGCTCCTAGTTCAGGCTTTTCCTGCCTGATTCCAGCATGTCACCCACTTGGTCATGCCCTTCCCATACGGGAGGGTCTCATTCCCAGCACTGACCATGGATTAATAAAGGTCCCTTTGCCAGCTCTGTTCTCCATTGGGCTCACCAATCCCTGACTTCAGTGCTGCTGTGCTTCCTGTGAGTGGCGGTGGGAACGAGTTTGGGCAGCTCTGCTGGCCAGCACAGATTCAAGCTGGTGCAAATACGGGCTGGCACAAACTTGGCAGGTCACAGCAAAAAAGCTGTGTCCTGTAATTTTTAGCTGTTCCAGTTGTAGTCCTGATGTGTTTGACTAGATTTTTTACATTTTAATTTCTGCCTGTGTCAAGAGGATCCATCTCCCTCTGTCTGGATCTCTCCAGTATGTTTAATTCTGGCATATGAGTTGTTTCTCCTGGGAGGCTTTGTATTTTGCTGCTCACTGATTGGCCATCTTTAGCTCCTCGGGATCATGTCTTATTAAAGAGTTTCTGCATGTCCAAAGAAGTCTCCAGCAGAGTGAAAAGAAAACCCATGAACTGGGAAAAAATCTTAGTGAACTGTCCCTCAGACAAAGGACTTCTGTCTAGAACTTATAAAGAATTAAAAAAAATCAGACCCCCAAAATTCAAAGACCCAATCCAAAAATGGGCATCTGAGATGAACACACAGTTCTCAGATGAAGAAATACGAATGGCAAACAAATACATGAAAAACTGTTCACGATCATTGGTCATTAGAGAAATGCAAATTAAAACTACACTGAGATTCCATCTCACTCCAGAAAGAATGGCCAGGATCAACAAAACTATCAACAATAAATGCAGGAGAGGCTGTGAGGAAAAAGGAACACTTCTGCACTGTTGGTGGGAGTGTAGACTAGTGCAACCACTGTGGAGGTCAATCTGGAGATTCCTCAAAAAGCTGGGGTTGGAGCTCCCATTTGACCCAGCTATTCCACTCTTAGGCATATTCCCAGAAGAACTGAAAATATCTTATAACAGTGATATATGTGCACCCATGTTTATAGCAGCACAATTTGTAATAGCCAGATCTTGGAAACACTCTAAGTGCCCATCAACAGAGGAATGGATAAAAAAATTGTGATACTTTTATACAATGGAGTACTACTCAGCTATAAAGAATGATCACATTGAGATACTTATAAATAAATGGATGCAACTTGAATCCATGCTCATAAATCAAACTCACATGTATAAATACCATAGAGTCTCCCTAGTGTAAGAAATGGTAAGATTACATAAGATTTTACAGTAATCATGGTTCACTATTATATTGCTTTAAAGTTTTGTTTTCATTCATTGGTTGGAATGGTTTTATTCTGTTTTTTTTTTTAATCTTAATATATGTTATGGTATGAATAGTTACTTTGGAAAAAAGACAATATGGCAGCCATTGTTGATTTAATATCATCTTGCTCTGAAGTCCTACCATGCTTTTGTTTTTCTGTTACCATTGGTTCTATCATGTTGTATCTTACTGGATTTTAATATGTGTGATAGTATAAACAAATTTTTTATGGAAAATGAGATAATATAGTAGCCATTGTTCATCTTCAGTTATTTGGTTCAGAATACCTTGCAATACTTTCATTCTCTTGAGTGGTTTTATTCTATTTTGTTATGTTTGACATTATTGTGTGTAAAGCTAAGCTCAACTATTTCAAAGAAAGTGACATTATGATAGCTACTGTTAATATCCAGTTGTCTTGTTGTGAAGTGCTGTGTTGCTTACATTGTTCTGATCTGATCTGCTTGGATCTGTCCTCTTTTGTTTTAATCTCTTTAAAATAAAAAAGTTTTAAAAAAAGAACACCTTGGAGAAAGCAAGGTGGGCTATCATGGGGAGAGATATGATAGAACAGTCTTTTTGGCAGCTGTGCCATTTATACTGTTCAAATCTAGAGGAAACCTGCAAGGATTTCTACATACAGGTCCTGTGAGGTGATTCTGGGATCCCATGCCTCAGGCTGATATCAGATCTAGGCCATTCTATTGAAAAACTGCTCAGGTTCTTCTGAGAAGTTCGCAGTTCAGGACTTTGGGAGCTTTCTGAGCATATTCCTGGATCTTGTAATTACTAGGTCACACCCACTTCCCCGACCAGCTTTGCAGTGTGTTAATCTCCTACATCACTACTGTGTGCTCAGAATGAATGGAAGGATTTGGTGAACAGTGTTAATGTCTATTACAGTTCAAAGTCCATACATTTAACTTGAAACATAGCATCAAAGAGGCTTCTTTCAATCCACATGCAAACACCAAAATGTTAAATAGACATCACAAAAATGATGAATTCTTACCTGAAATATTTTATTTTTTCTTAAAGTACACAATTATATGTATATTTATTCCATGTTTTTTTGATGCCAGTGCAGTGGGACTTCTGAGAAGAGGTTTGTGGGTTGGCGTTTCTCATTGTCTTTCTGGCTCATATCACTAAGTACACTGTCTATGTGAAAAACTAAAGCCACTAGAAAAGGCATCCACGTGAAAAAAAGATCTACAATTCTGTTTCGGTTGTCATATCCACATTACTATTGGAAGCAATTTTTAATGACTAGCATTAATCAAACATTTTCATAGCATTTAATTTAGTTTCTCAATATCCACTGTCTGATTTAAAATATACTGACAAGAACCCACTTTAGTGTATCTACCATCTTCTCAGTAAAGAAATAGTTCTTCTCTTTGCATTTGTACTATGTATATTTAAATATTTAATCAAGTCATGTCATTATAGTAAATATAAAAGTCATGCACAGGTTTAAGAACAATACATTGTAAGCCAGATATCGTGGCCCATTTTTGTGGTCACATCACTAGGAGGCTGAGGGAGGAGGGTCACAAATTTTGAGCAAGGCTGGACTACATATTGAAAACTTGTGTCAGACGGTAGCAACAACAACCAAAGAATGCATGACACAACTGGAAGAAATAGAAATACATCATAGAGAGCATATGAACCACTGATCTGAGCCATTTTGGTTCTCTAACAGCCCTAACTAATAAATAGAGACCACCTGCTGACAATTTGGCAATTTGATTAAATTATTTTAAAAAATTTGTATTAAACTTTGATGGAAACCTTCAGGAGTACTAATCCTAGTCCAACATCCTTATATTTCAATTAATGATCCTAAAATTCAAACCATGTGAACTACTAAAATTCATTCATCAGTACCTCTTCATTTATTCAGTGATACATTCTAGCTAGAGTAGGACAGTGGACAAGAATGAGAACTCTGGTGTGAGACTGCTTGAGTTTGAATCCTAGTCATTTGTGAACTTTGGCAAATTCTGCAGCTTCTCTTATTCTGTTTCCTCAACCATAAAATGAGAGACTGAAACCTATCTCCTAAAATGGTTGTGAGGTTAAAGGAGATAACAAATGTGAGCGTCAGGGAAAAGTTAATCTGCTAGGACAAACTTACTCACCTGGTGAACACTAGTTGAGTAATTCCATAGGTTCTGCCTTGTGCCAAATGATGGCAAGAGAAGATGAATCCCAATCTCCTTTCATGGAGTTTATATGTTTGTGTGTGCAGGGAATGGTATTGTGCTATCCATTTTGAAATACTTAGTCACAGTTTAGTTATATTCTGTGAGGAATTCAAGGGTCATTTGGAGGACTTTTTCCTTTCTCTTTATATCCTTAGAGATTAGTACAAAATCTGGCATGCATAAATACCCAACCAAATGTTTCTGGAATTAATCAATAAATAAACGTAAGATTTCCCCTAAAGGATAATACACATTAGTGGATGATATAGCACTCATGACAGCAAACAAATTGGACAACGTGGGTCTTCTGAAACTTCTTGGAGATGCACAATTGTTAGTATCTCAGTTTTACCCAGATCTGCATTTCTAATTTTTCTGTTAGAATGTTCTGGAAAAGTACTGTTCTGTGTTAGCATAGTTGATTACAGCTAAAAGAAATTCTCCAGTTAAAAATGTAAAAAAAAATGTATGAGTACACTGATTTATTTCTCTTTGCTTCTGTTTCTTTTATGTGTAAAGGGGGATGTGGCTGGCAAGCCCAAACGTATTTCTGAACCTATATGCATAGTTACCACAAACTGAAATCAAACCAGGATCCATTATCTGATACACATAAGTGTTTCTGTGGACATTATAGGGCAGAATATTTAATCTTTGTGATTATTGGTGTCTAATTTTCTATAGGCACCCATTAATACAGGTGTTTGTTGGCATTTATTTGGACAGTTTAACAATTAACATGGATAATTAAATTTTCAAAAGTCCATTTTGCTTGTGTTTTAGATTCTTCTATCATGCTCTGAGACTAAGAGTTACTTTTCCTCTTTCTTTCTTTGAATGACTTATTCCACTTTTCTTTCTCTCTCTTTTGGCTCACTTTTCACTCTTGAGTCTCTCTGCCCTTCTTCCTCTTTCTTCCCCTTTTTTCCCTCTACCTCCTTCTTCTATTATTTCTATTTCCCTTCTTCCCCTCCACTCCTCATCCCCTTTCCTTTTCTTCCTCCTTTTAACCACCCCCACCACCCCCCATTTGCTACAGGCTCCTTCCTCTTGGCCCATCAGTAGAAATCTACATCCATGGCTTTTGATCTTTGCCTGCAGTTGTCCTGCAGCTTCACTCTCAGGGTTTTCATGAGGTGTGCCTCTTAAGCCAGCCAACTATTCAGAGCCTCTGATCTGGAGATAGGAAAACAGATAAAAATAATCAAATGCAAGCTACCACCATCACTGCTTGCCAG
Source organism: Hydrochoerus hydrochaeris (assembly GCA_004027455.1). Lineage (NCBI taxonomy): Eukaryota > Metazoa > Chordata > Mammalia > Rodentia > Hydrochaeridae > Hydrochoerus > Hydrochoerus hydrochaeris. The sequence goes on along the minus strand of PVLA01009250.1, from coordinate 6,087 downwards.
CTTTCAGGGGAGCTGTGCACCCAGTTAGTGCAAAGCAGTGCATGAAGAGCTTAGAAAATCCTGAACAGCCTGAACAGCAAGAGAGAAGGAACTACAATAGGAGAAGCTCTGTTTAAAGTTGGCAAAGTAAAAGCAGGACATTGGATCTGGGAAGAGTTGATGATAGCTAAACTAAGAATCAGAAAGTGGGTTTGAAACTTCCTGTGGGATCCCAGTCTTGGCTTGTCTTCCCACTCTGTGGACTCTGTGCCAGCAAATACATCTCCTTTTCATTTGTCAGCATTCTGTTTCTTGTTAAAGACTGGGATTCCCGGCAGTGGGAGAGACCAGCACTCACTGTTTGATATGCAGGACCTGACTTCTGCATGGCTCTCTGCAGGCTTGGATCTCCATGCTGATGCAGTGGCTTGGGAGATGCTGAGATCTGTTCAAGCTACCTGTATGTTGCAGAGGTTGGTGGCACCTGAGGACAGGTTTTTGCGGTGTCTAAGATAAACCTGCCTCCTGGTATTTCCTCAGCCTGCACACTCCCCATATTCATTGTCTTGGATCATTTTCTTTCTTCCTCAGCTTGCCTGACCTATGTCTTCCTTGAATAGCCAAACAGTTTAGCATTAGGGCTGTGGATGGAGAAGGGGTATAGTGGGGTGATCTAGGGGGAGAATGACAAAGTCTCCTGTGGCTATGGGAAGGGTCCATCTCTTGACCCTTGGTTAGCATGGTGGTTTTTAAAGATAAGAATACACAAACATTTATAAAGCTGTGTGCTTAAGATCACTCATATCACAGTGTATGAATTATCCCTTTAAATGTGAGTAAGAAACAGAAAAAAGAGGTAAGGATCTGTAAGCACCATAACGCAGTGTGTATCCACTTAGGGCTGTATTGACCTCTCTAAACAGGAATACAGTACTTGCTACAGAGATTTTTTTCCGATTAAATGAAATTAATAAAACATGCAACATCATGTAAAGCACTTGGCCTAGAGTTACTGCTCAATAATGGTTGCAAATAATGATATTATTGTTTGGGAAAGTTACTCTCTGAACATGGCAATGATGCAGTTGCCTCAATTTAAAATTCCACTTGGCCAAGTAGAGCATGTGGAGACTGTCCTTCAGTGACTTACCTAGAAGGTGTGACTGATGGCAGGGATTTTCAGCACTGGGATGGCCTAACAGAAGAGAATTATTGGCAGTGGGAGTGTCTACGACTGATCTTTAAATCACACCATCGAGGCTGTCCATGTGCCTGGCCATCCCTGGAAGTTTGTGGCTGCCTCTACTTCACACCAGTAACAGCCGAGTTCTTTAAGGCTTGGAGGCAAATTTTTGATGAATTCATTTTTGGCAGATAAACTGCACTCGTGCAAAATGTAAACACTCCATCTATCTCCCTAACATCAACACTGATAAACACAGCTATGACTAATGTTATTATCTCAGTTCAGTGATGAAAAATTGGAGCCTTCTTGATTGTTTTCTATCACCATTAAAGTCCGTGTTAGTGTGCTGTTTTTATCACTCTCCAGGAAATGGCTGGGCCTCTGGTATTTATCACTGACTTTTACCATGCATGTAACTACCTACCAACCCATAGATCCACGGAATTTTGGAGCTCTATGGAGTCTTAAAGATTAACTAAATGAAAAGCTCTCCAGTCATAGATTAAGGAGGTAAAGTAATTTGCTCAAAGTTCATTCATTTTCAAGAAGTATTTATTCAGCAACTGTGTGCCAGGATTTGTGGTAGACTTTCGATTACATAATTTGCCATGGAAAATTTCTTCTAACTTTCTCTCAGAGATTTCCCAAGCCAGATTTATCTTTAGTTTGTACTTCTGGATATGCATAGATGTCTTCAATAAACAACTTGAGGGGTCAAGGATGTAGCTCAGCAGCAGCATGCTTGCTTAGCATGCATGAAGCCTTGGGTCGTATTCCCAGCAGGGAAAACAAAGCAAAAACAACAACAACAAGACAAAAACCCTGTAAAAACACATGATAAACAAAATCTTGACTAGAACAATAATCTACACAGTGCACAAGGGCTGGGGTCTAAGTTAATCACCAAGCAAAAATCAAGGCCCAGTCAGCTGGCCTTGCAAATCATGTGGGGTTTATACACAGGAGGACCCTGAACACAGTAGAGGAAAGCAACCCTCACCACTTCTGTATTCTTTCCTCTTCCAACCTTCACTGCAGGACACAGACTATGAGACATCACCTCTGTTTCCTGACTACCTGATTGCCAGGCTAGTCTGGGTAACCATTCCCTTTTGACTTCAAGCCTTTATGTGTGCTTGGGAGAGGAATGAAACACACAAAGGGCTGACCTGGCCTTCAAAGTCCCTAAGTTGATGACACTGAACACATCAGACATGATGCCACACTTTATCAACCTACAGAGACAACACCTAAACTGGTAAAGTAGATCTTGGAAAAGCACAAAAGAGTATTTGGGAATGTGACACTTGGAGAGGGTCCCTGTCTGTAGAGGGACAGTAACTATCTAGCTCAGAGGGTTTTTCATGAGACATGTTGGAGCCAACATTACCACATCTTCAGTTATTTCAGATAAACTTTCAATTTTGACTGTTTAAAGATAATGTGTCCTAGTTTTCAAAATCATTCTGTAGATCAAACAAAAAAAAAATCCGAGGTTGCTTTAAAAAATATTTTTCCTCAACCACTGTCTAAAGAATGACCCAGAGATATTGACTTAGTTCATTCTGGCGGCTATCACAAACCTAGGTGGCTTATAAAACAACAGACACTCATTGCTCACAGTTCTGGGGGTTGGCAGTCTGAGACTGGGGTGCCAACATGACTGGGAGTTGGAGAGGGCCTCTTCTGGTTGCAGACTGCTGACTTCTCTTCATGTCCTCACACGGCATCCTAGTAGCATCACATTTTGGGGAAACATAAATATTCATTCCGTAACAGATAGAACTTCAAATTCAAGGTCAACAGAGGGATAGAGAGTAAGATGGACTGAAAGATGTTTGGACATTTGAGTATGTTTCTTTACCTTTCTCTTGGCTGAGGAAGAACAGTGTTGGTATTGTGAGAGGGTGCTTTGATCAAGAAGCAGCTGAATTATAGCTACATTACTCATCTTTCCCTTTGGAAAGGTACTTAAGCAATCTGAACTTTTCCCTTCTCTTTAATGTATGGGCTTATGCCATCCTCTCAGGCTTTTGTCATTCAAACAAGAAAGTGTTGCTGACTTGCTCTAACCACTCATTCATTCATTCAAATATTTATTAAGAATCTAATATGTAGCAGACATTATGCAAGTACATGAAATCAGTAATGAGCAGAGTAAACACAGATCTGGGCTTCAAAGAGCACACAGATGCAAAGAAAATGAAAAACAATGAAGACGGCAATAACAACACTGCATAATAAAAATTGTAACGAGAAAGGTGAGTGTTACAGAAACCACTTGTGATATGATCTCTTACCTCTAGCTGCCCTTGTCTTCCTTATCTCTCCCCTGACTGGGATCCTGCCACACTGACTTCCAGTCTACATCTGCATGTGCCAAACTCTCTCCTGTCTTTAGTGTCTTTGCCTTTGCTGTTCATACTGCTTGTCTTATGGCTTGTGTCTGGATGTCTTCCCAAAACCTATTGTGGTCATGAGGGGTGGGCTTTTCAGAGGCAGCTGAATCTACTGTTTGTGATTAGTTCATTTTCCGGTGCTGGGATTGGCGGTCTCAGTGCTACACACAACCTAGGGTGGGTAGCCTGCATACAGTAAGGGAGGAAAAGAGGTTTACTTTCCCCTTTATGCTCTTGCTGCATTTGCTATCACCACCACCATGCCACTATAAACTGTTGCCTCTCTGCCTGTGCCACTATGTCTTGGAGATAGCTGATTACAGACTGAAACCTCCACAGACTATGAGCTAAAGAAACTTTCCTCCCTTAATTTTGAGGACCAGGTATTTTTTCCCAGCAATGAGAGAAAAGTAACCAAGGCAGCCCAGAATTATCTTTTCCAGAATATTTGCAGGGACACTCCTATAGTGAATCAACAGCCTCAAATCCTTCTCTAGTCTTATCCATGACTCTAACCTTGTATATGTGGATTACCAGATGGGATTTAATCAAGGTTCAGAGAGACCTTCTTGACAGAGATGTTTAAGCTGATGAGTTGGTCAGATGAAGAATTTGTTCAGGCCAAGGAGAAGATACTAAAGTAGTTTTGGCAAAAGAATGGCATGCGGTAAGTCTTGGAGATTAGAAAAAGCTTGTTCACAAGAGTGGACAAAGTTGAGTATGGTGAAGTGACAAAGTATAGAAAGGTGAATTGATAAAGAGGGCTATGGATGGAGGCAAGATGCAAATGCAGAGATCCCTAGAAGAATAAAGGAGGAGGTTGAATTTTATCCTCTTGAATTTATATATGTTGTGAAGCTACTTTGAAAATCAGTAGTCAGTTTCTTATAAAGTGAAATCTGCACTTACTTCATAACCTAAAAATATTTCTCCTAGAAATATTTACTCAAGTGAACTAAAAATTTACATTAACATGAAAAACTCTATGTGAATATTTATAATAGTTTTATTCTTAACTACTGTCTTAGTTACTTTACTCTCACTGCTGAGACAAAATACCTGACACTCAAAGTTAAAGAGGGAAAAGTTTGTTTAGCTCACAGTCTGTAGAGGTTTCAGCTCCGAGGTAAGGTGGCATGAAAGACAAGCATCACAGAGAAGAAACAGTTCATGGAGGACACAAGGTATCAAAGCAAAAAGGACAAACACAACTTTTTCTATCCCTTATGTCTTATCCAGGCCACTTAGGGAAGGTAGCTCTCAAACTTTTAATCCAAGTACCCTTGATCCTAGCATTGCTCCATGAATCAATCACACCTCCTAGATTCAGCCACTTCTGAAAAGGCACCACCTATGACTCCATGAGGATTTGGAAGTGCATCAAGACATAAACCATAGCATTCTTCCCCTGTCTCTCCAGACGCATGCACATCCCTTTATACAAAAAGGCATTTATTCCATCCCCAAGAGTTTCCAAAGTCCTAAAATTTTCAGTATTGCTGAAAAGTTCATGTCCCAAGCTCTCTTAGATTTAAGGCAAACTTTTAGCTAAGAAAGTTAAACTCTTCCAATGTTCAATTATGTAAAGATAGACAATTTCATACTAAAAGTTACAAACAGGGAGATAGCATGGGATGGGAACAGAGCAGGACCAAAATCCAGGAGGGCAAACATCAAATCCCACAGTTCCATATCCAGTATTCCTGGCAATCTGTGGAAGGTTGTGAACACCAAATAGCTTGAGTGGCTCCACCCCACAGCACTTCTGGTGGTTCTAACTCCCATGGTTTTTTTAATTAGCCAGCTTTGCTCATTTCTGGAAGTTTTCCTTGAACAATCCACATTCCTGAATGCCGGAGTCCAGCTGCAGCAGGGCTAGGGTTTCCCAAAGGTGGACAGGGAGTCGGCGAGTGAGAGACAGAAGACACTGCACACCAGTCTGTGAGTGAATCTGAATCCGCTTTATTTTTTAGAAGCTGGAATATATATATGCTAACCTTGGCAGCAACCCCAGCCCCAAGCAGGAAGCGCCCCCGGCTTAGGGCCAGGCAGGGATAATCCTAAACAATAGGTTTTAATTAACCTCAACCCCAAGCAGGAAGCGCCCCAGGCTCAGTAGGTGTTAACTCTTTTCACCTTTGTAACATCTCAATCTTGTTACTTAGTTAGCTTGGGAAATGTAAGCCTACACACCTGGATGCCTGCAGGAGGAAGAGATGTGTGAGGCTATTATGCCGCTCCCTACATTGTTTCCTTTATCACTTATGGGAGTATGGCAGTTCCTGTGAGGACAGCGCCTGTCTTAGGTCAAGGACTCTTCATACGAACCCAACCAGGCCTTACCCATCATGGGCCTGCAGGACAGCAATTGGTCCTGTGCCTGTCTTAGGCGGCTGGTGGCGTAACATATGTGTCCTAGTTGCCCGTCTTTGGCTGCCTGTAGGACAGCGCCTGTCTTGGGTCAAGGACTCTTCATATGAACCCAACCAGGCCTTACCCGTCATGGGCCTGCAGGACAGCAAT